>CAKLHH010000028.1:0-45000 GCA_921972225.1 Euplexia lucipara | reverse complement strand
CAAAGTCACCCCCTTTAAATTCTATTAAAATTAATAACTGAAAAGTACATTTTCAAACGACGTAATTCTCCCCACTTTGGGGAAATTCTCCCGAACAAAAATTTTTTCCTCAAAAACTTAATTTACCTTTTGTTTACATTCGTAGACACAAGAAATTATTAAAGTGAGATTGAATATTTTAAGTAAGGTAGGCAGAGCTCAATCATCATCAAACTTTTTAAAAATACTTGCACAAAACTCTTAAACCCTTAAGCCATAAGCACTACCCTTCCGGCACATACCCCCCCCCCCTCACCCTTATACACAACCCTCCCCCCCCCCCCCCCTAAAATATTTTTGTAAAAATATTGCAGGTTGCCCTCAGCCACACATAACATCTAACTTTTTGGACACCCCCCCCCCCCCTTTTGACACACCCCCGCCCCCCCCCCCTAAATTATTTTTTGTGAAAACATTGCAGGTTGCCCTCAGCCACACATAGCATTTAACTTTTTGAACCCCCCTCCCCCCTCTAACATCCCCCCCCTCGATATAAATCTGCTTTTAAATCACTGGCCTTGTACTACTCTTACGAAAGATACCTCCACCCTTACGCACCACCCCCTCACCCCCCCCCCCCCCACCCCCCCTCACCCCTCCCCTGTAGAATCACTCCCCGTAAATACCCTGCAGGTGGCCCTCAGCCGCACTGTTTCAGTAAAACCCAAATTTTTTAGACCCACCCCCCCCTACCCCCCCACTACCCCCCACCCTCTATCCTGAAACCTGAACAACCAGGAAGAGCTCGAAAAGGCCAAACAAAAGAGCCCACACACGCTAAGATCGGTTCAGGGTAGACCCAGCTAGGCCAACTGGAAGATCTACCCGACTGCGCATAAAGGAGGGGTTCGGTTTTTCCCAAACCTAAACCCTGTCATATCTCGGGAACGGGAGGAGATAGCGAAAAACCGACCTCAAATCCAGCCTCTGTGGTGTCGAAGACACCACGGTGAAAGTCGCACAAGAGGTACCCTCTCCCCCCCGATTGGACCCTCCCCCACCCCTTCCATCTATAAATTTCTATATCTCGAGAACGGAAGGAGATAGCGTGAATCCGACCTCGAATCCAGCCTCTGTGGTGTCGTAGACACCACGGCTAAAATCACCTAAGAGGTATCCATCCCCCCCCCTCTGGACCCCCTCCTCCCTCTTTGACCCCAAAAATTTTTCTTTGAAAAATTTTACTTTTATTATAAATTTTAAATTTTCTTGCTGACCGCGGATAAGCACACAGACTTGACCCCCATTTACAGGGTCAAACAGTACTCACCCCCCTATACAGGGTCAGACTGACTGCATATTGTAATTAGTTTATAATTTACTTATATTATTTACACATTGACGTTCCTACCTCTCATAGTGCCCTATACACACACACGCAATGTCGAACGCCGAGACCCCACTGTCATCATCGACAAAGACATCAGGCTTCACCCCCAACCCTTCAAGCCCGCCCGGGCAGGCGATAGATGCGGCCAGGACCTTCATCAAGAGGCCGGAGCGAAAACGAAGGTCCGTAGACAATATGGAGACCTATAGAAGGCAAAGCGACACATATGCCGCCCTGTCAAATGACAAACTACTCCAGGAGGTCATGAAGACTTTCGAAGATATTCCATCAAAGGTCAAAGATTACCCTCAAATGAGGAGAGACATAAAGATCTTCCTGGAGACCCAGTCAGACAGATGCCTGCGGACCCTCTTCGAGCTCAGCAGACGGATGAAGGGCCTGGAAACATCATCCCCTACAGCCCAACCCGCACGCACAACCACCACGCCAGCGTCACCCGAGTTATCGGAGGCGCTTATTGAAAGGCTGGAGAAAATGGAGAAGGGCATAGAGGCGCGGCTGAGTGACCTCGACGACAAGGTCTCAAAGGGCCTCAAACAGGTTATCGTGGAGACCAGTGATACCTGTATCGCAAACGCCGAAGCCGTCACCGAAAGGATTATCGCGGTCGGCGATAGTGTCGGCGCGGTCCATACCACCCTAGACCACACGTCAGAGGAGGTGAAGACCATCGCTCGCGCTGCCGCCGACATCGGTGATAAGATCGGTGATGTCGCCAGAGGGGTCACCAATATGGAAGAGGCCTTCAAAGAAGCGGCAAGTGGACAAAAAACCGCCCCCCAGACCTATGCCAGTGTCGCGGCAGCCAGACCCGGGTATCGACCGGCGCTTCACTCAATGGCGGTCACTTTCGAAGGCGGTCAGGATACCGCCGACGAGGTGTTGGCCAGGGTGAAGAAGGCGGTCGATGCCAGGGGTACTGGCCTCAAAATAAATAAGGTCCGCAAGGCCAGAAACCAGACAGTCATATTGGGGTGTGACTCAGAAGCGGAGCTCAACAAAGTTAAAAATAGAATAGAGAGCCGAGGCGAAGGGTTACTAGTAGCGCCCATGCGGAATAAGAACCCACTCGTGGTCCTGAAGGATGTTTTCCTGGACAGCAGTGACGAGGAAACGTTAGAGGCACTTCACACCCAGAATGAATCATTATTCAAAGACCTAGATAAGGATGAAACAGGGATGGTAATAAAATACAAAAAGAAGACTAGAAACCCTAAAACGGCGCACGTTGTCGTCCAGGTCAGACCCAGGGTTTGGCAGAGGATGACGGAGGCTGGTGCTGTGTACCTGGACCTGCAAAGGGTCAGGGTGGAAGACCAGTCTCCGCTCATCCAATGTACAAAATGCCTAGCTTACGGACACGGCCGGAAATTTTGTACTGAAGGTGCAGACAGGTGCAGTCACTGTGGAGGCCCACATCTGCGGGAGAAGTGCGAGGACTTCGTGGCAGGGGCTGAACCGCAGTGCTGCAACTGCCTGCACTCAAAGTTACAAAAAACCGACCACAACGCCTTTAGCGACGAATGTCCGGTCCGTAAAAAGTGGGACTATCTGGCCCGAACGACAACGGCGTACGCATAAACAGCTCCGGGTCCACACAATACACACAACACATACAGGAACACACCAATACAGCAACACAAACTGGAAGTACGTAAAACTGGACCAAAATAATGGAATAAACAGACACACGGAAACCAGTAAACAACAAAAAACACAGATATGTAAATATATAGTAAATATATACGAATATATCAACACACGAAACAAACTAACTTACCCTACTAATAACCCGCACGTAAAACAAAACAGATTAAGAAACAACAATAAGTATATATAATCTAAGTATATATATATATATTATTGTAACAACACAAAACAGCTAATCAAATTAACAAGTCAAGTATAACACAAAACATAAAAACACCTCATTAGTAAACAACACTTGAAAACAACACTTACAAAACAGATACAAATTACAAACAACATTTATTATTTTATTATCACAAACAAGTAAATTCATCTAACTATATACCCAGACCTAACCACATCCCCAACTATGTCCCCCAAAAATGAATACCAAAAACAAACATGCTAATACAAAATTATGTTGAACTAATTATCCACAATGGCGCCATCTGTGTCACCATTACGGAATTAATGGGAAAGCAAAAACTATGCCACTGATGTCAAACACATTCATGTCTGTCACACTCATAGCGCCATCTGCCTCGCTACGCCGAACAAATCCTTATGATCCAACGGGTGCACACGCGACATTTAGATTTTTCTTAAGATCCAACGGGTGCTCATAAGGACATTGGAACATTTCTTATGATCCAACGGGTGCTCATAAGGAGATATTGTACACCATATCTGTGACCCAAACTTTTTGTAAACACTTTAAATTGTTACTATTAAGTTTCTTTTTGACCGTTTAAAAGGTTTATGTGCCGAAAAATTGTTAAATGTTAAAATAAGTCTGTAAATGTAAGTACAACATAGTATTAAGTGATGAATAAAAATATGTTAAAAATTTAAGTTAGATATTAAGTAACTATTATAAAAAATGTAGTAAAAATAAAAATAAAATGTTTAATATAAGGCTCTTAAAATTAAGTCATGTACACATCACGAGTGCCTGAAAGCACATTTTTGTTGCAAAAATTTATATTATACTTATGTGTCTAAGTTTTGCAAAATTTAGACACATAAGTATAAATGTGAAAGGTCCAAGCCTGAAAGCTCACCCGTCGACTACTCTGCGGGATCTCTAGTTCCCAGAGCGGAAAACGATGAGCTGACCAGCCGGACCCAGCCGCTACTAACTAAGTTTAAAATAAGTGTAATAGTATAAGAACCTTAAATAAAGTAAACATAGAATAAGAAATACCTATCATGTCTACAATAAATACTGTAAATTCTTCTTTATTACCTTTTTAAATAAATAAATAAAACCCAGCATCCCAAGGTCCCTGATCATGTTAGGGGAAAACTAGCTCGCAGGCTCCACCTAGCGTGGAGAGGTAGGAAAAAAAAAAAAAAAAAAAAAAAAACCTAACCTAACCTAACCTAACCTAACCTAACCTAACCTAACCTAACCTAACCTAACCTAACCTAACCTAACCTAACCTAACCTAACCTAACCTAACCTAACCTAACCTAACCTAACCTAACCTAACCTAACCTAACCTAACCTAACCTAACCTAACCTAACCTAACCTAACCTAACCTAACCTAACCTAACCTAACCTAACCTAACCTAACCTAACCTAACCTAACCTAACCTAACCTAACCTAACCTAACCTAACCTAACCTAACCTAACCTAACCTAACCTAACCTAACCTAACCTAACCTAACCTAACCTAACCTAACCTAACCTAACCTAACCTAACCTAACCTAACCTAACCTAACCTAACCTAACCTAACCTAACCTAACCTAACCTAACCTAACCTAACCTAACCTAACCTAACCTAACCTAACCTAACCTAACCTAACCTAACCTAACCTAACCTAACCTAACCTAACCTAACCTAACCTAACCTAACCTAACCTAACCTAACCTAACCTAACCTAACCTAACCTAACCTAACCTAACCTAACCTAACCTAACCTAACCTAACCTAACCTAACCTAACCTAACCTAACCTAACCTAACCTAACCTAACCTAACCTAACCTAACCTAACCTAACCTAACCTAACCTAACCTAACCTAACCTAACCTAACCTAACCTAACCTAACCTAACCTAACCTAACCTAACCTAACCTAACCTAACCTAACCTAACCTAACCTAACCTAACCTAACCTAACCTAACCTAACCTAACCTAACCTAACCTAACCTAACCTAACCTAACCTAACCTAACCTAACCTAACCTAACCTAACCTAACCTAACCTAACCTAACCTAACCTAACCTAACCTAACCTAACCTAACCTAACCTAACCTAACCTAACCTAACCTAACCTAACCTAACCTAACCTAACCTAACCTAACCTAACCTAACCTAACCTAACCTAACCTAACCTAACCTAACCTAACCTAACCTAACCTAACCTAACCTAACCTAACCTAACCTAACCTAACCTAACCTAACCTAACCTAACCTAACCTAACCTAACCTAACCTAACCTAACCTAACCTAACCTAACCTAACCTAACCTAACCTAACCTAACCTAACCTAACCTAACCTAACCTAACCTAACCTAACCTAACCTAACCTAACCTAACCTAACCTAACCTAACCTAACCTAACCTAACCTAACCTAACCTAACCTAACCTAACCTAACCTAACCTAACCTAACCTAACCTAACCTAACCTAACCTAACCTAACCTAACCTAACCTAACCTAACCTAACCTAACCTAACCTAACCTAACCTAACCTAACCTAACCTAACCTAACCTAACCTAACCTAACCTAACCTAACCTAACCTAACCTAACCTAACCTAACCTAACCTAACCTAACCTAACCTAACCTAACCTAACCTAACCTAACCTAACCTAACCTAACCTAACCTAACCTAACCTAACCTAACCTAACCTAACCTAACCTAACCTAACCTAACCTAACCTAACCTAACCTAACCTAACCTAACCTAACCTAACCTAACCTAACCTAACCTAACCTAACCTAACCTAACCTAACCTAACCTAACCTAACCTAACCTAACCTAACCTAACCTAACCTAACCTAACCTAACCTAACCTAACCTAACCTAACCTAACCTAACCTAACCTAACCTAACCTAACCTAACCTAACCTAACCTAACCTAACCTAACCTAACCTAACCTAACCTAACCTAACCTAACCTAACCTAACAGAGAAAGCGGAACAAAAATCCGAGCCCAAGGATACCGTAGAGGTTCCGACAGTGCTCGTGAAGCAGCTGGTTGACAGCCTTCACTTGAACAACCAGGCACTGCAGGACTGCCAGCAGCAAACGCGCGCACTGTCGGAACAACTGTCGGAGGCCCCTCGCTGCACTGCAAGCCAAAGACCAACCTTTGCCGAAGTGGCAGCCGCACCGAGACAGCTTCCACACAGGCCTCTTCACTCAGTAGTCGTTTCATCTGCCGATGAAATGGACACTAGTGAAGAGGTCATAGGAAAACTTCGCGTAGCGGTCAATGCCACAGTCGAGGGCACAAAGGTGGAGCGGCTGCGTAAGGCGAGGGACCAAAAGGTTATCGTGGGCTTTAACACCAGAGAAGAGATGGCGGCAGTAAAGGAAAGGATCCGGAAGTCAGTAGGTCTCCGGGTTGAGGAGGTAGTCAACAAGGACCCCCTCATCATCCTCAAGGACGTCCTTTCCTGCCACACGGATGGCGAGGTTGTCCAGGCCCTTAAGGTGCAGAATACCCACCTGCTGGAAGACGTGGCCGCGGAGGATCTGAGGATGGCGGTAAAGTACCGCCGTCGAACCAAAAACCCACACATGGGCCACATCGTCCTGCAGGTGTCGCCCCAAGTCTGGCAGAGACTGACGGTGGCGGGTCGGGTGCACGTGGACCTGCAGAGGTTACGAGTAGCCGACCAGTCACCGTTGGTCCAATGCTCCATCTGCCTAGGGTATGGGCACGGCAAGAAGCACTGCCAGGACATCGTGCCATTGTGCAGTCACTGCGGGGACCCGCATCTGCGAGCCGATTGCCCAGCACATGCAGCAGGCACTGCTCCAGTGTGCCGCAACTGCCACGTGGCAAAAGGTAGCAGATGCGACCACAGCGCGTTCAGTAGTGACTGCCCAATGCGTGCGAAGTGGGACAGCCTAGCCAGGTCTAGTGTGGCATACTGCTAAGGTGTCGTGGGCTGGAAACTAGGAAAGCTCAGCATCTAGGCTTGCTGGCCTGAGATGGTGAACATCACAGTAATCGGCAAGACATTTGAGTAGTCCACTAAGCCACGACACACTCCTCTCTGGTGAAAAGCTTCAAAATCCTACCAACCAGCCACCTAAACATACCCCAAAAGTCGTTAATTTTTTTAAACAACTAAATAAATTTTAAAAATCTAATAGATAGTTATTTTAAAAAGCATAATTCCAAAAAACAGAAAAGTGGTTAAAATAAGTTAAAACTTTAACATAAATATGCTATTTATATAAGTAAGTATTTGTAAATAATGGTTAGAATAATATTTAGAATATAATAAGTATATTCGACAAATGTCATTTACAAGAAACCGGCGATATTTATAAACACTCGAAATTAAAATTATAGAATAGACATACGGAGTAAAATCACAGAAAAATCATCCAAATAGATATTACATAAAGACAGTCATAAATCGGTAAATTTAAAGTAGAAAATTTTAAAAATATTTCAAAATAGATAATTGAATCACATAAAATGAAGATGCTCATAATGTGTACAAAATATAAAATGAAAATAAACACACCACCACATCTCTCCACAACAAACATAAACAATTACCAAAAAACGACAAAATGGAATATAAGGGCTCTGATCATGTCAGAGGACACTAAGAGCAAAGGCAGGAGTGGGTTTTAGCCGGTAAGAGTCCGGCACTGCCCAGACTGACTCCCAGTGGGTCGGTGTGGGCGTCCATGAGGATTTCCCACTCCTGTCAACCATAAAAAAAAAAAAAAAAAAAAAAAACCTAACCTAACCTAACCTAACCTAACCTAACCTAACCTAACCTAACCTAACCTAACCTAACCTAACCTAACCTAACCTAACCTAACCTAACCTAACCTAACCTAACCTAACCTAACCTAACCTAACCAGTTCCCCCCCAGCCTCCGTGGTAGTCGGATCGTTTTTAAAGCAGCTCCGTAGTTAAAAAATCGGAAAAGTGGTCAAAAGTGCTCGGATTTTGACAAATTTTGTGTCAGGGAGTGCAGAAAAGTTGCCTCCACACTACGAAGTGAAACAGGAAATTGGATTTCAGTGCTGTGCATCGAAAATAGCTGAAAAACCCTCTTTTTAGAGGTTAAGTTAATTAAACTGGCACGTTTTAAAGTGCTGAAGCCAAACAAGATCGACAACCTTATGTTTTTCTTGTGAAAAACACAGCGGAGCAGCGCCATCTTTATCCTGGAGCATTTTCACTCACCTGAAGTCACGACTCTTGGAGTTATTCAGGAAAAACCAAAAACCACGTGGCCTGAAAAACCCGAACGAGACACCGTAGCGGCCTGAAATTTTGCAGTACGGAAGAAGCCTATGGGAGGGGACGAAATCTGCAAGTACTAGAATTTTAAGTTAAGTACTTTTGTTATTATAACCATTTGAAGACTCGAAGTTTGAACTGTTATAACTCCTGAAGAAACTGAAATTTTACAAATCTTAAACTGCTATCTTTTGCGCGCTCGTTAGAAGAAGACGCACAGAAAATTCCAGAATTTTAGCTTTATTAGATTTAACGTAGTAATTAAAAAACCATAAAAACCATAAAAATTAATTTTTAGTACAGTAAAAATAAGAAACTTTAAATTTTTAATTCAGAAATAGATAGTGTACAATTTGTCCATAATTTAGATATTTTTTCCAAAATTTTCAGAGTAACGGTTACAAAGTTATTGATTTTTTAAGCATTTTTCTGAATAAAATCAGATTTAATAGAAATAATTAATTTTTGACCACAGGAGTGACTTTTTAATGTGTATTGTGACTAGATTAAGCCCAAACTTGCGCCCAATAGCTTCGGAATTGACGGAAATAGCTTTTTCAGCCATTTTGGTTTTTGTTGGTTACAACATTAAAGTATAAATATCTCCGAAGATATTGGACGTAGAAGACCCGGATTTGCGCATTTCTCAGGGGGAGACTTGCAGAATTGCTTTGATCCGGTTTTCAGGAGTTTTCCAGGCTGAAAAATTTTCAGCGCTGAAACCACTTTCAGCATATAGGGGAGACCGGGGCATTCTTCATATTCGAAACCGCATCTCTCTCCGATAGGCGGTTGCGGAGTTATAACCACTTTAAGTTGGTGTTTGACAGCTGGGCGGCCATCTTGAAAAACTTTGACCCGACGTAGCTCCGGAATCGGTGGTCGTGGAGAGTTGCGGTTTTTGGATTGTTGATCAGGGGGATAAACTCTGTCGGATTAAATAGATTTCAGGCGTTTCCGGGCTGAAAATTTTCGGTCGCCTGAAAGTCACCTTGCGGAAGAGGTGGGATCAGGGCAAGCCAAAAGAGCCCAAACTCGGGCGTTCTGCGACTGTCCAAAGTGGAGATATCACCTGTCAAAGTCAGACTTTGACAGCAGTTCCGCCATCTTTGTTAAATTTTAAAATCCCATATCTCCGCAACGGGGAGTCGTGGAACGACGGGGTTTGCTTTATTAGAACTGGCTATTAACTCTCCCTCGATTGGGCTGGCTTTCAGGCGTTTACAGGACTGAAAAATTTTGCGGCCTGAAAACGACATCATTGTCTAGATCTCATCGAGCTCAGTAAAGCGAACCCAAACACGGCGGAAATCGGTCAAACGGTTGCGGAAATAACCAGCTTTAACCATCTTCCGGCCGCCATCTTGAATAAAAACCGTAAACTTTAGACTCTGATTGCTCCAACACCCTTTGGGCTAGGTGCTTCGAGTTTGGGGTCGTTAGAACGGGCTCGGTGAGCTCTACCCAGTGGTTCCATCAGATTGACTCTACATAGAGCTAATTTTGTAAAATAGCTGAAAATTAGTCCTTGGTGACTTAAATTAACCTAGGGCCTATATAGAGCTCTTGACCACTACCCGAACATATTTAAGCTAGGGTAGAGTATTTGTAGAGACATTATTACAACTTGTTGTAAGTGTTTTTAGACTTAAGTTGATGTAAATTTATTGTTCCTTTTGCAACTTTTATATATTTTCTTTTCTTGCTTTCTTTCCCGTTATTACACCATCGTTCGTATTGCGTTGCTACCAAAGCGCGCCGCTGACCTCCAAGTCGCGTACACCATCAGAAGAGGAAAGCAAGGAATCAGCACTCAGACCGACAAGACTCAATTGAGTCTAGTCGACGTTTTTATTGTTATTATCTATACATCATACACGTTATTCTTAAGTGACCCGGGTATCCCTTTACAATACCCGGCAGGTTTTTGACGTTTAACTAGCTCCTAAAAAGAGTTCCTTGACAAAATGTTAGGTTACCGCACACCAGCCAAGAAGGCAAATCCCACGGGGAGTTCGGACCTGGGAAGGGACCAAGAAGAGCGGGCGGGCCCGTCGGTGAGGCGCAGCATAGAGAAGCTGGAAGCCGAGACACCCATAACGGTTCCACCCCCCAAAACACCATCACCCCCGAAAAAGACTGTCCAGACTTATCCCCCGAAACCCAAGTCAATGAAGACGCTCTCGCAACTCTCGCAAGAGGCAAAGCCCGAAGCAGCGAAACGGCCGGAAAGTGTTCACGAGCTTAAAAAGGACACTAGCATACAGAGCTCCAAAAGCCCTCCGCGATCTGCCGAGAAGGTACCGCATACGCCGCCAAAGACGCAGTACGCGGATCGGTCAATAGAAGCTAGGGCCTGCTTGAACAAGGCTAAACTACACCTGAGCAGTTCAAGAAACACAAAAAACGAAATAAGAAATGTCATCATTGAATCGCTGGATCGCCTGTTTCAGCTGGTCAAAGAAGCTGAAAAGGAAGCGAAATTGAAAAACGTTGGAAGATCAAAGGAAAACGTAGAGCCTAAGACTGCCGCTATTGACGCTACCTTCTCAATTAACACGGAGCAAAATTCGCCCTCAACTAACCAAGAGACGAGCCGATTAATGGAGAAAATTGAGGAGCACTCCAAGTTGTTGCTGGAAAGCAACAAACAGATGGAGGAGCTCAAGGGTGTTATAGAGGCTCAGAAGGAAAGAATGGATGTGGTGACTCCTACATATGCGGGAGTGGCCGCGGGTGGGAGCGGCAGCGCGCTGGTAAAGAGAACGCTGCACTCAGTCGTGGTCACCTCCAGCAATGAGGAGCACTCGGGAGAAGAAGTTCTTGATAGGGTAAGAAAGGCAATAGATGCGAAAGAGGGATGGATAAAGGTGGAGAAGGTGAGAAAGGCGAAGGATAGAAAGGTGATTATGGGTTTTGAGACGACGGAAGAAAGAGACAAGGCGAAGGAAAGACTGAGGAAGAATGGAGCCAATCTCACCGTTGAGGAGGTGAAAAACAAGGATCCGTTGCTGATCCTCAGGGGCGTCCTATTGGTTAATACCGATGAAGACGTCCTTAAGGCATTCAGGAACCAGAACCAGGATGTTTTCCACGGCCTCAGCGGTGGGACGGGCAAGGTAGAGATAAAATATAGGAAAAGGGCTAGGAATCCACTTACCGGTCACATCGTGCTTAGTGTTTCGCCAACGGTCTGGAAAAGGGTTACTGCGAAGGGATATGTACACATCGACCTCCAGCGCATCAGGGCCGAAGATCAGACCCCACTGATGCAGTGTACGCGCTGCCTGGGTTTTGGGCACAGCAAAAAGTACTGCGAAGAGTCAGTGGACATGTGTAGCCATTGCGGCGGCCCGCACCTGAGATCTGAGTGCGCGGACTGGATGGCAGGAATACCAGCAGCTTGCAGAAACTGCAAGAAAGCAAACAGTCCCCAGACAGAACACAATGCCTTTAGCGCCGGTTGCCCGCAGCGTCAGAAATGGGATGACTTGGCGCGAGCAACAGTAGCGTACTGCTAAGGGCACCCAGGGGAAACGTCACGCTTACAAATTCGCACAAGCTAACCTCCAGCGAAAGAAGCTTGCGACAAATGAGATGTTCCTAGAAGCAGAAAAACGCGGAATAGCGGCTGCTCTTATTCAAGAGCCTTACGTTGGCAACCTCAAGACAGTGAAGAGCCAAAGAGGAGTGAGGATCTTCCAAAGCACTGATGTAGGAGAAGGGATTGTTAAGGCGGCAATTGCCGTCTTCGATAACGACATTAACGTTATACAATACCCGAAACTCACCACAAATAATATCTCTGTGGTGGGAATCCAAACCAGTGCTTGGGAGATCACACTCGTTTCACTCTATTTTGAGCCAGACAAGCCGATAGAGGCGTATTTGGAACATCTCAAGGAAATTGAAGTCGTCAATGGCTCTAAGCCGCTGATCATTGGAGGAGACGTCAACGCGAAGAGCACGTGGTGGGGAAGCCCAGTCATTGATAATAGAGGCGAAGACATGTGTGGAACTCTCGGAGAGCTAGGGCTCCACGTACTCAACACAGGGGAAATCCCGACTTTCGATACGATCAGAGGAGGACAGAGGTACAGCAGCTATGTCGACATCACAGCCTGCTCGACGAACATTCTTGGGTTGGTGGATGACTGGAGAGTAGTCGAAGGTCTAACGAGTTCCGACCACAACGGCATACTTTTTAATATTAATTTACGGAAATCTAAAGGCATTAGAATAGAAAGAACGACACGAATTTATAATACTAAAAAAGCCAATTGGGACGACTTTCATGAGAAATTCGACCAATTGGCAACAGAGTACAAAGTTACAAAATTAGAAATAGATAAGCTTAATAACATCGAACAAATAGATTTAATAACAAATAACTTAACCAAAACAATAAAAGAAGCATGTAATTCGTCAATCCCAATTAGAACTACAAAAGAAAAATTTACCTTGCCGTGGTGGTCGGAAAACCTCGCGAAGCTGAAGAAACAGGTCGTTACCAAGAAGCGAAGAATCCAGTGCGCTGCTCCAGTCCGAAGATCGAAAGTCGTTGGAGAGTACCTGAAACAGAAAGAAGAGTATGAATTAGAGGAAGCAAAAGCTGCTACCGAGAGTTGGAAAGAGTTTTGCTGCAAGCAGGATAGAGAAGGGGTTTGGGAGGGGATCTATAGAGTTATAGGAAGGACCACGTGTAGAGAAGAGGATTTGCCGATGGTGAAGGACGGAGAAGTATTAGACGCAAAGGGCTCAGTGAAATATATCACGGAAACCTTTTACCCGGATGACTTGGTCAGTGCTGACGATGATTACCATTGCCACATCCGACGGAAAGCAGACCAAGTCAATAAAGAGGAGAACAAGGATAGCCACGATCCGCCCTTCACCATGGCAGAACTACAAACAGCCAGAGACTCCTTCAATCCCAAGAAAGCCCCGGGAATAGACGGCCTCACTGCCGATATTTGTAGCCGCGCCATTGGCAGTAAACCAGAGACATTCCTGGCCCTGCTGAACCAATGCCTGGAACATGGATACTTCCCACAACCTTGGAAGGAGGCCACAGTTGTGGTACTTAGGAAACCGGGAAAGGGGGACTATACTAACCCGAAAGCGTACAGACCAATCGGCTTGCTACCCGTTCTTGGAAAAATATTCGAGAAGATGCTGATGGCCCGCCTCAGGTTTCACATTCTGCCTAGGATGAGTACTCGCCAGTACGGATTCATGCCACAGAGGAGCACCGAGGACTCCCTCTATGCCCTTATGCAGCACATCCGCAATAAGATACAAGAAAAGAAAATTGTAGAACTTGTATCTCTAGACATAGAGGGAGCCTTCGACAGCGCCTGGTGGCCGGCTATCAGAGTCCGACTGGCTGAGGAAGAGTGTCCGGTGAACCTGAGGAGGGTCATCGACAGCTACTTGAGGGACAGAAGGGTCAGAGTCCGGTATGGTGGAGAGGAACACGCAAAAGGCACAAACAAAGGCTGTGTACAGGGCTCCATCGGAGGCCCCTTTTTCTGGAATCTGCTCCTGGATCCACTCTTGAAGACTCTGCAGAGGAGAGGGGACTATTCCCAGGCGTTCGCGGACGATGTTGTTCTTGTCTTCGATGGTGACACAGCTTTGGAAATCGAGCGGAAAGCCAACGCCGCCCTCGACCATGTTCGGGAGTGGGGTGTTAAAAATAAACTAAAATTTGCACCACAAAAAACCAGTGCGATGGTCATTACGAAAAAGTTAAAATACGATACCCCACGCCTGAGCATGGGCGGGATTGACATTACAAACTCAAGCGAAATCAAGATTCTGGGTGTCACCATCGACGATAAGCTAACATTTAACACTCATGTGTCCAACGTATGCCGCAAGGCCATAGGTGTTCACAAGCAACTGTGTAGAGCGGCTAGGGTGAGTTGGGGACTAAATCCGGAGGTGATCAGGATCATCTACACAGCAACTGTAGAGCCGATCATCCTGTACGCCGCCAGTGTATGGGCCCCAGCAGCAAGTAAGCTGGGAATTATAAAGCAGCTTGGAGTCGTGCAGCGAGGGATCGCACAAAAAATGTGCAAAGCCTACCGCACTGTCTCCCTGAACTCGGCACTGCTTCTGGCCGGGGTGCTTCCTCTGGACCTCCGGGTCCGTGAGGCCGCTTCACTCTATGAGGCCAGGAGAGGCATACCTCAGGCAGTGCTAGGGGGCAGGGAGGTGGAGCGGGTGGCATCCGCTATGGAATCCCCACATCCAGCTAGACGTATCGATCTGGAGTTCACAACCCTGGCGGACCGTGAGCAAGTCGACGCCAGCGCAAACTTAGAAGTCAAAATCTTCACAGACGGTAGTAAAATAGGCGGGCGCGTCGGGGCCGCACTTTCCATTTGGACGGGCGACGCCGAGGCGCGCGCTATTAGATTGGCGCTGCCGGACTACTGCACGGTCTACCAGGCGGAGCTCCTGGCGATATGCCGGGCAACCAGGGAAATCCAGAAGCATTCGGCATCCAGTTTTGGAGTATACAGCGACTCCATGGCGGCCCTCCAGACAGTGAAAAACCACAGCTGCCTTCACCCCCTGGCAGTGGAAGCCAGGGATAATCTAACAACTATATCCCTCCAGAACAAGGTGGTTAACTTGTTCTGGATAAAGGCACACGCAGGGTTTGAGGGCAACGAAAGAGCGGATCAGCTGGCAAAGGAGGCCGCCATGAATAGCAAGAGGAAGCCTGACTACGATCTGTGCCCGGTTTCTTTCATCAAGCGTCGCACGCGTATGGTGACGCTTGATGAATGGAATCAAAGGTACACGGCGGGTCAGACGGCCTCTGTAACGAAAATGTTTTTCCCGGACGCAGTGGCGGCGTACAGAACGGTCAGAAAGATTGAAATCAATCCGACAATAACACAGATTATGACGGGGCATGGTGGGTTCTCCGAATACTTGCATCGTTTCAAGTGTAAGGGGAACCCATCGTGCATCTGTGACCCCGATGAAAGCGAAACCGTCCCACATCTACTCCTGGACTGCCCGGTGTACGCGACAGAAAGGTATGAGCTAGAAAGCAAAACTGACACTAAACTCGATAAAGGTAATATTAGGGAAGTAATATCGGGAAAAGGAAGACAAGAATTTTTGAAATACTGTATTAAAATCTGCACTAAAGTAATAGAGAGGAATAAGAGTAATTAGATATGTAAACTATGTTTCAAATATATTGTTACATATATTAATGTAAACATAGGAAATTAGAATAAAAACTAGTTGTAAACCAGAATAAGTAGAAATAAGAATAGTATATAAGATACCTGTAAACAAAATTAGAGAGTAAGTCTGTTGTACATAGGTTAAGAAGAGAATGTTTTTAAGAGTGTTGTCTTGATTTTATTTTCCCTGATAGTAAATAAAAATAATAGAAATAAAAAGGATATATAGACTAGGGTAGAACAGTAATATTAAAAATGGGAATCCCACCCATGGAATAAATGTGGATGGCTGTGAGAAAGAACCAGTATGCGGCATGAAAGTGCGAGAGGAATAACTGCGAGAACTGGAATGAAAGAAGTAGAGATAGATAAGGACTCCGACGCCTGTTGGAGGAGCTAGTTAATAAAAAAAAAAAAAAAAAAAAAAAAAAAAAAAAAAAAAAAAAAAAAAAAAACCTAACCTAACCTAACCTAACCTAACCTAACCTAACCTAACCTAACCTAACCTAACCTAACCTAACCTAACCTAACCTAACCTAACCTAACCTAACCTAACCTAACCTAACCTAACCTAACCTAACCTAACCTAACCTAACCTAACCTAACCTAACCTAACCTAACCTAACCTAACCTAACCTAACCGTAATTACTTGATAACCAAGGGGCGCATTTTGAAGCTGTTTTCAGCACGATAATTCCTAAATAGCCTACCCCTATCATATTGACTCGACAAAATTGACATAGACGCGAAAAAGTTTTTCATTTCAGACACTTGTAATTTTTTACAAAAAGTTTTATTAATTTTTATTAATTTATTTTTTATCCTGAAATCCACTAGTTATTAAATTCAAATTATTTTCATAATTAATACATACCAGCCGTACCTTCACCCTGGTGCTCGTTTCGCGACCCGGGAGTCCTGGTTCGGTGTTGTTTTCGGCCATTTTCACTAAATTTCCTGTAAAAAACACGTTTTTCGGCCAAAACTCAAAATTTTTCTTCAGGTCATAGTAAATATTTTTCAGCGGTTGGATAGCCCGCGCCGAGACGCGTCTTTTGACACCTCGCGCGTGCTTCTAGCTAGCAAAAAACTTTGAAATCGTCGTCACTTTGATTTTCACGGCTTAGAAAATCAACCTATACCCCGTAGTCATTTGCATACATTGTAATTACTTGATAACCAAGGGGCGCATTTTGAAGCTGTTTTCAGCACGATAATTCCTAAATAGCCTACCCCTATCATATTGACTCGACAAAATTGACATAGACGCGAAAAAGTTTTTCATTTCAGACACTTGTAATTTTTTACAAAAAGTTTTATTAATTTTTATTAATTTATTTTTTATCCTGAAATCCACTAGTTATTAAATTCAAATTATTTTCATAATTAATACATACCAGCCGTACCTTCACCCTGGTGCTCGTTTCGCGACCCGGGAGTCCTGGTTCGGTGTTGTTTTCGGCCATTTTCACTAAATTTCCTGTAAAAAACACGTTTTTCGGCCAAAACTCAAAATTTTTCTTCAGGTCATAGTAAATATTTTTCAGCGGTTGGATAGCCCGCGCCGAGACGCGTCTTTTGACACCTCGCGCGTGCTTCTAGCTAACAAAAAATTTCAAAAATTTTGCCCTCCCACCCACCCTATAGTGGCATGGTAGGTGAACAAAAACATTTAGCAAAAATTTTTTATTTTTGATATACATTCTTTTGGCAATTCTGTACCAGGATATCTTAAATTTTTTAAAATATCGCGTCTCTAACAGCTGTTTTATACATTTTTAATTATTTATATTGACTAGAATAGACCCGTCTACACTTTTTATATGACCACTATTGTTTTTAATTGACGGTTCTTAATTGACAGTTCTTAATTGACAGTTTTAAATTTACTCTGATCCCCCCTTCACAGGGATTCAGTTTTGTTTGTTTTGTTTCTTTTGGGTCCTATTGCCCAATACTAATAGCTGATCCCCCCTTTACAGGGATACAGCATTGCTATAGTTGATGCCCTCTGACGTGCTACGAATCCCTTACAGGATGTTCCACACACCAGCACAAAAGGCTGCAAACACGCAGAGTTCCGGAGACTCGCCGCGGTCTGCGGAGAGGGCAGGGCCTTCGCTTCTGAACGTGACGCGCAGCATTGGGGAAAGGGAGGCCGGGAAAACTGAACCCCAGGCAAAGTCCCCAGCCAACTTAAAGCGCGATACCACGGCACAAAACTACCAGGAGAGCCCTGTCACTCCGGAGACCCGCCGGGTGACCGCAGAGCCCGCAAGACCCATTAAAAAGCCGGAGGGGGGAGCCAAGTACCCCAATCTCACAGCGGAGGCGAGAGCTTGCCTAAATAAAGCAAAGCTTCATTTGGGCAACTCTCGCAACCTGAAAACTGAAATCAAGACGGGGGTGCTTGACGCCATCAACCGGCTTTATGAACTGGTGAAAGAGGCTGAGAAAGCCAGAGGATTCGTAGCAGACAGTTCGGAACGCCAAGACATCCAATCGAAGGAGACCACAGATTTTCCGACAGCGATCGCGAAACAACTGGTAGAGAACCTCCAGCAGACCAACCAAGCGTTGGACGAGGTTAAGCAGCAAACGCGAGCGCTGTCGGAACAGCTGAAGGAGGCCCCTCGCCCCACCGCGAGCCAGGAACCGACCTTTGCTGAAGTTGTTGCCGCCCCAAGACAGCTCCCCCACAGGCCTCTTCACTCAGTGGTCGTCTCATCTGTCGATGAGTTCGACACTAGTGACGGGGTCATTGGAAAGCTCAGGGCGGTGGTCAATGCCACAGCCGAGGGTACGAGAGTCGAGCGGCTGCGGAAGGCGAGGGACCAAAAGGTTATAGTGGGCTTCACCACCAGAGCGGAGATGGCAGCAGTCAAGGAAAGGATCCGGATGTCAGTAGGTCTCCGGGTTGAGGAAGTCGTCAACAAGGACCCCCTCATCATCCTCAAGGACGTCCTTTCCTGCCACGCAGACAGCGAGGTTGTCCAGGCACTCAAGGTGCAAAACGCCCATCTGCTGGGAGATGTGGCCGCGGCGGACCTAAGGATGGCGGTGAAATACCGCCGTCGTACTAGGAACCCACACATGGGCCACATCATCCTACAGGTGTCGCCTGTGATATGGCAGAGGCTGACGGCGGCTGGTCGGGTACACGTGGACCTGCAGAGGCTGCGAGTAGCGGACCAGTCGCCGCTTATCCAGTGCTCCATATGCCTTGGGTATGGACATGGAAAAAAGCACTGCCAGGACACCATACCATTGTGCAGTCACTGCGGAGACCCACATCTGCGAGCTGATTGCCCGGCGCATGCAAATGGCGTTGCGCCAGTCTGCCGGAATTGCCACGTGGCAAAAAGCAGCAGATGTGACCACAGTGCGTTCAGCAGTGACTGCCCAATGCGTGCGAAATGGGATAGCCTTGCTAGATCTAGTGTGGCATACTGCTAAGGTGATGTTGGTCAGAACAATGAAACCTGGTGTCAAAACTTGCCGGTCTGAGATGGTGAACATCACAGTTACCGGCAAAACAGATGAATCCATTCAGGCCAAGACACACTCCTCTCTGGTGAAAAGCTCCATAATATACGAAATTGCCACTCCAAGTATTTCCGTTCGTCAAAAAACACATTTAGCTCTAAATACAACAAACACAATTTAGTATATTTAAAATATCCTTGTAACACAATTAAGAATGGTAAAATTTAGTTAAATTCTAAACATAACTGTGCTATTTATATAATTAAGTACACAATACGATGGGTTAAAATGATATTTCAAATATAATAAGTATATTTTACAAATGTCATTATAGTAAACCGGCTACATCTATGGATACTCAATTAAAAATTATAGAATAGACATAGGAAGTAATTTATTGCATAAAATAAAAATAGTTAGAAGAAGTAATTGCTAAAATTAAAGTAGTAAAAGTAAAAGATAAACACTAATAATCAAGGCGAAACATAGATAAAATAAAACTAGAAATACAAAAACTTAAAATTCAAAAATAACGTAACGATTAATACAAAGGAAAAGATGCATGGAAGGTACAAAACAAATAAAATGATAACTTGATACACTGCCACATCTCACTCAAAATTTAAATAATTAATCAGAACAAAAATACTAAATTGGAACAAAAGGGCTCTGATTATGTTAGAGGACACCTATAGCAAGGGCAGGAGTGGGTTTTAGCCGGTAAGAGTCCGGCACTGCCCAGACTGACTCCCAGTGGGTCAGTGTGGGCGTCCATGAGGATTTCCCACTCCTGTCAAACCTAAAAAAAAAAAAAAAAAAAAAAAAAAAACCTAACCTAACCTAACCTAACCTAACCTAACCTAACCTAACCTAACCTAACCTAACCTAACCTAACCTAACCTAACCTAACCTAACCTAACCTAACCTAACCTAACCTAACCTAACCTAACCTAACCTAACCTAACCTAACCTAACCTAACCTAACCTAACCTAACCTAACCTAACCTAACCTAACCTAACCTTTTTTTTTTTTTTTTTTTTTTTTTTTTTTGTTTGCGCTGGGAAAAAATGTCAATTACGCATACCCGCCCATCGGGGGATGGGCGGGGTATGTGGGACTCCCCGGTTTTACCCGGTATACCCACTAAAAGAACCCAGCGGCGCTCCCGCTTCGTCTGAGTGGCGGGGGACTGGGAAACCGGCTAAGCCTTTACGTCCAGTCCTCCGCCGACGATAACCCGACATGCCGGACCCCTCACGGCTTCCCCAGGGTGGGGAGGGGGATGGGTCCGGGAGCAGCCAACGAAAGTGGTGACGGGTGCAATGCAGGCGAAGGCACCCCCGTGCCTGTCGCCCGCCCATCGCCACTGTGAGGGGGGAGAGGATGTCGTCTTCTCCGACCCCTTCTTCGTCTGCGGAGCGGTGCAGCGAGAGGGTCATCCTCCCGCGCGCGCTCCGCCTCCTCCTTTTGCGAGATGACGTCCTCGCAAAAAGAGGCGACCGCCGACCAGGCCCCCTCGCTCTCCAGCATGGCGTTGATCACGCTGGGAAGCGAGAGGTCCTGTCCGACCTCCGCGGTCATTTCTCGGCGCAGCTCTGCCCAAGCAGGGCACTCTTGGAGAGTGTGCTGCGCCGTGTCCTCCGCCGTGCCGCAGTCGTGGCACGCCGGGGTCTCCTCCCTCCCGATCTTGTGCAGGTGCGTTCCGAAACAGCCGTGTCCGGACAACACCTGCACCAGACGGAACGAGAGAAAGCCGTGGGACCGCTCGAGCCAGCCCTGCAGGACCGGACCGAGCGCGTCCAGGGTTCGGCGGCCAAAGGTGGCGGTGGCGAGGTCCTCCGTCCAGTGGAGGACAATGGCGTCCTTCGCCTCCCGCCGTGCGGCCTCTCGCTCTTCGGCGACGGGGCGCTCCCCGAGCGCCTTCTTTCGCGCCGTCCACTCGTACACCCTGGCGATCACCCAAGCCTCCAACTCCCAAGGAGGGGTGCCGGCCAGGGCGCACGCCGCCGAGAAGCTTACTGAGCGGTAAGCCCTCGCCACGCGCTGTGCGATGGCCCTTTGGGGCCTGCGGATCGCGGTTGCGTTCTCCCTCCTGTGGAGGGTGTCCGCCCAAATGGGGGCCCCGTACAGGGCCATGCTCTTGAGAATGCCGGCATAGAGGCGCCGGCATTTAGTCTTGGGCCCCCCCAGGTTCGGGAGGAGCCACGAGAGGGCGTCAGCGGCCTTCAACAGGCGCGTCGACAGCCCGCTGAAATGCGGGCCGAAGCGCCACCTGTCGTCCAGCACCAGCCCCAGATACTTCATCTGGGGCTGGACCCCTATCCTGACGCCCTCTACGACTATGTGCGGGTCAGGAGGGCGGCGCTGCCGAGGCCCGTGAAAGAACACAGCCTCGGTCTTGTGCAGCGCCACCCGCAATCCCAGTCGGCGGATCCTTTCTGCGACCAAGGATCCGCCGATTGAGGCCAAATCGGCCGCGCTTCTAAAGTTCCTCCCCCGGGCAGTGAGGAGAGTGTCATCCGCGTAGCAGATGACACTCGTGCCCTGGAGGAGGACTCCCCGCAGGAGCCAGTCGAACCCGATGTTCCACAGGAGGGGCCCTAGTACCGACCCCTGTGGAACACCGGACTCTGCGCCGTACCGCCTCAGCGTTCCCGTTTTGTCTACGAGGAGGACCTCGCGGTCCTCCAAGTAGCTGGCCAGGAGACTGCGCAGGTATTGGGGCACTCCATGATGTCGGAGCGCCTCCAATATCGTAGAGTGGGGCACGGAGTTGAAGGCGTTGGCGATGTCGAATGACACAGCCAGCACTCCGTCCCCCGCCTCCACTGCCTCCTTCACCTGGCTCTTGAGCAGGGCCAGTGCGTCGATCGTCGAACGCCCTCGGCGGAAGCCAAATTGGGCGTCCGACAGGTCCGGCCCTACTCCCCGCAAAAGGCTGTTAAGCCGGGAGGCGACAACCCCCTCGAACATTTTTCCGACTTCGTCGAGCAGGACGATGGGCCGGTATGCCGAGGGGGAGTCTACCGGGCGTCCCTCCTTTCGGAGGAGGCAAAGCTGCCCCTCCTTCCACAGTTTCGGGAACCTCCCGGCCGTAAAGCACGCGCCGAAGAGGTCCCGAAACCTGTCCTCCATTTCGGAGGCGGCAATCGCCACCACCCGTGCGGGGACGCCGTCCGGTCCGGGGGCCGTCTTCTTTGCGCGGAGGCCGAGGACCCCCGCGCGGATCTCCGTCGCCGTCACCGGCGGGATCTCCTCCTCCGGCAAAGCCGCCCCATGCGGGGGATCCATCGTTGGTGGGGCGAAGTCGATCCTGCGCGGAAACAGGGATCGGACCACCCCATCCAGCAACTCTGGATCGAGGGTCTCCGTCAGAGGGGGACCATGGGGGCGAAGCTGGTTCCGCGCCGCCTTATATGGTCTCCCATAAGGATCCCTGTCGAGACCCTCCAGCATCTCGGCCCTCGCCGAGTCTTCTGCAGCGCCCATTGCAGACTTGAGGACCGTCGTCGCCTCTCGGTAGCAGGCGTACAGGCGGTCCTCTTCTGCCCGGACTCGGTTTTGGGCGCTGCGCCGTCGACTCCGCGCGTAAGCCCTTCTGGCCGCCACGCAGGCAGCCCGGAGCCCCGTCAGCTCCTCCGTCCACCAATAGACGGCACGACGAGGAGGCGGTCGGCGAGACCGGGGCATGCTGGAGTTGCACACCCCGGTCAGGGACCCCCTTAGTCGCTCCGCTGCGGCATCCACATCTGAGGCTTCGACAGCCAGGGGCGACAGCCAGTCCTGGAGAAAGGCCGCCTCCCTGGCTGCCTCCCGGTCCAGACGGGTGAGCGCCCACCGCGGGAAGGGAGATTGCCCAGCGCGGGCCGTCCTCCCCCCCCCTGGCGGAGATGTCGAACCGCACGTATCGGTGGTCCGACAGGGTCTCCACCATCTCTACCCGCCAGCCGACGACTCGGGCGGCCAGCGCGGGGGTGGCAAACGAGACGTCCACCACCGATCCACCCTGTTGTCGCACACAAGTGTGGACCGTCCCCCTGTTGAGGAGGGACACACCGCATGAGGCCGTCCAAAATTCGACGGCACGCCCGCGGACGTTGCAGCCGGCGGCCGGGTTGCCCCAGGCCACCGACTTGGCGTTCAGGTCGCCCAAAACCACGACCTGGCGCGGCGCCGCCCTCCCTACGACTGCAGTGAGGATCTCGAGGAAATCCTCAAAGTCCGAGAGAGAGCGGTTTGGAGAGAAATAGACCCCCACCAGGGCCATGTCCCCCCACGCGGCGGCCACGTATCCCGGTCCCCTCTCTAAGAGCGAGAGGGGAGGGGAGTCCGTGGAAGGCCGCGACACCAACGCCACCAAGCCGTCCCGGTCGCCCAGCCAACGGCCAGGGACCGAGTAAGGTTCGGCGACTACCGCCAAGTCAACCAACCACTCAGCCATGGTCTGCATCAGCAGATCCTGGGCTGCTCTAACCTAACCTAACCTAACCTAACCTTTTTTTTTTTTTTTTTTTTTTTTTTTGTTTGCGCTGGGAAAAAATGACAGTTACGCATACCCGCCCATCGGGGGATGGGAGGCTATGTGGGACTCCCCGGTCAGATCCGGTATACCCACTAAAACAACCCAGCTTTATTCCCGCTTCGTCTAAGTGGCAGGGGACTGGGAAACCGGCGCAGCCTTTACGTCCAGTCCTCTGCCGACGATTGCCCCGCATGGCTTCCCCTAGGGGACCGACAAAGGTGGTGACGGGTGCAATGCGGGCGAAGGCACCCCCGTACCGTCGCCCGCCCGTCGCCACCGTGAACCGCTTGAAAGTCCGAGTCCGAGAAAGCAGTTCGGGGGAGAAGATCGACCCCCTCCAGGGCCATCCCCCCCCACAAAATGGGCCTCCGAGGCTACCGTCGGCCCTCCGGCCTTGGCAACCCCGTCGACCCTGAAGCCAAGGCGCCCTCGGACAAACCGCCCCCTCGGACCCGCTTCCGCCAGACAGTGATAAATAAATAAATAATAAATAAATAAATAATGAATAAACACCTCTGAACATACACACTTTACTCGCAAGTCACACCCAGACACAGCACAACGTCGCGCTCACCATAAAAAATGAGCAGCCCCAAAGTCAGAGTCCGACAGAGAGCGGCCCGGAGGAGAGACTGGCCCCCTCCAGGGCCATCTCCCCCCACGACAGAGGTCTCCGAGGCTACCGTCGGCGCTCCAGCCTTGGCAACCCCGTCGACCCTGAAGCCGAGACCCCCTCGGACAAAACCGCCCCCGCGGACTCGTTACCACGACCGAGGGACTTCCACGTCCGACGCACCAATCAGTGAGTCATCTGAGTCCAGAGAGTAACTATTCCTGTGCCATGGGCACCAAACAGCCAACAAACCCAATCACACGCGACCAAACACACACACTTTCTTTTCTTTCTTTCTTTTCTTTCTTTCTTAAATGATAAATAAATAATAAATAAATAAATAAACACCTCTGAACATACACACTTTACTCGCAAGTCATACCCAGACACAGCACAACGATCGCGCTCACCATAAAAAATGAGCAGCCCCAAAGTCAGAGTCCGACAGAGAGCGGCCCGGAGGAGAGACTGGCCCCCTCCAGGGCCATCTCCCCCCACGACAGAGGTCCCCGCGGACTCGTTACCACGACCGAGGGACTTCCACGTCTGACGCACCAACCAGTGAGTCGTCTGAGTTCAGAGAGTGACTATTCCTGTGCCATGGGCACCAAACAGCCAACAAACCCAATCACATACATCCAAACACACACACAAACATCCATCCCAAGCGGGAATCGAACCCACGTCTAGCGGCACAGCCGCCACAGTGCACTTCGGCCGACCCAGTCTGGCACTGCAATACGGTGGTCAGTACTGGATCGTTTCCAGGGGGCGCGACGTGGACGCAAGCACTGTGAGGTGGCCCCCCAACCTAACCTAACCTAACCTAACCTAACCTAACCTAACCTAACCTAACCTAACCTAACCTAACCTAACCTAACCTAACCTAACCTAACCTAACCTAACCTAACCTAACCTAACCTTTTTTTTTTTTTTTTTTTTTTTTTTTTTTTTTTTTTTTTTTTTTTTTTTTTTTTTTTTTTTTTTTTTTTTTTTTTTTTTGCGCTGGGAAAAAATGACAATTACGCATACCCGCCCATCGGGGGATGGGGGGGGTATGTGGGACTCCCCGGTTTACCGCACCGGTATACCCACTAAAACAACCCAGCGTTTTTCCCGCTTCGTCGTATTGGCGGGGGACTGGGAATCCAGCATAGCCATCACGTCCAGTCCCCCGCCGACGATTACCCCGCTTGGCTTCCCCGAAGGGACCGACTAAGGAGGCGACGGGTGCAATGCGAGCGCAGGCGCCCCCGCGCCTGACGCCCGCCCATCGCCTCCGTGTCAAGCCTAAAGTCCGGGTCCGAGCGAGCAGCTTGGGGGAGAAATCGACCCCCCCTAGGGCCATCTCCCCCCACGACAAGGGTCATCGGGGCTGCCTCCGGCCGACTGCCTTCGCGACCCCGTCGACCCTGAAGCCGAGACGCACTCGGACAAACCGCTCCCTCGGACCCGCCTCCGCGGATGGCCCTGAAAAGGGCCCCTCCAGAGTCCACTCTTCCTACCCTCTGTAAGCAGAGGTGGAGAGTGGCCGCAGAAATTCGCCACAGACAACAATCTCTCGATTATTGCCTGTGCCCAGGGTGCACCGGCCCGACGACTGCTCTTTCCCCTGAACGTATTCGAAAGGAACCAGCAGCAATCAGGCACACGAGGAGGTTTTCTGCACGCACCCCAACCTAACCTTTTTTTTTTTTTTTTTTTTTGTTTGCGCTGGGAAAAAATGACAATTACGCATACCCGCCCATCGGGGGATGGGGGGGGTATGTGGGACTCCCCGGTTTACCGCACCGGTATACCCACTAAAACAACCCAGCGTTTTTCCCGCTTCGTCGTATTGGCGGGGGTCTGGGAATCCAGCATAGCCGTCACGTCCAGTTCCCCGCCGACGATTACCCCGCTTGGCTTCCCCGAAGGGACCGACTAAGGTGGCGACGGGTGCAATGCGAGCGCAGGCGCCCCCGCGCCTGGCGCCCGCCCATCGCCTCCGTGTCAAGCCTAAAGTCCGGGTCCGAGCGAGCAGCTTGGGGGAGAAATCGACCCCCCCTAGGGCCATCTCCCCCCACGACAAGGGTCATCGGGGCTGCCTCCGGCCGACTGCCTTCGCGACCCCGTCGACCCTGAAGCCGAGACGCACTCGGACAAACCGCTCCCTCGGACCCGCCTCCGCGGATGGCCCTGAAAAGGGCCCCTCTAGAGTCCACTCTTCCTACCCTCTGTAAGCAGAGGTGGAGAGTGGCCGCAGAAATTCGCCACAGACAACAATCTCTCGATTATTGCCTGTGCCCAGGGTGCACCGGCCCGACGACTGCTCTTTCCCCCGAACGTATTCGAAAGGAACCAGCAGCAATCAGGCACACGAGGAGGTTTTCTGCACGCACCCCACCCCAACCTAACCTAACCTAACCTAACCTAACCTAACCTAACCTAACCTTTTTTTTTTTTTTTTTTTTTTTTTTTTTTTTTTTTTTTTTTTTTTTTTGTTTGCGCTGGGAAAAAATGACAATTACGCATACCCGCCCATCGGGGGATGGGAGGCTATGTGGGACTCCCCGGTCAGACCCGGTATACCCACTAAAACAACCCAGCTTTATTCCCGCTTCGTCTAAGTGGCAGGGGACTGGGAAACCGGCACAGCCTTTACGTCCAGTCCCCCGCCGACGATTGCCCCGCATGGCTTCCCCTAGGGGACCGACAAAGGTGGTGACGGGTGCAATGCGGGCGAAGGCACCCCCGTACCGTCGCCCGCCCGTCGCCACCGTGAACCGCTTGAAAGTCCGAGTCCGAGAAAGCAGTTCGGGGGAGAGATCGACCCCCACCAGGGCCATCCCCCCCCACGACATGGGCCTCCGAGGCTACCGTCGGCCCTCCGGCCTTGGCAACCCCGTCGACCCTGAAGCCAAGGCGCCCTCGGACAAACCACCCCCTCGGACCCGTTTCCGCCAGACAGTGATAAATAAATAAATAATAAATAAATAAATAAACACCTCTGAACATACACACTTTACTCGCAAGTCACACCCAGACACAGCACAACGTCGCGCTCACCATAAAAAATGAGCAGCCCCAAAGTCAGAGTCCGACAGAGAGCGGCCCGGAGGAGAGACTGGCCCCCTCCAGGGCCATCTCCCCCCACGACAGAGGTCTCCGAGGCCACCGTCGGCGCTCCAGCCTTGGCAACCCCGTCGACCCTGAAGCCGAGACCCCCTCGGACAAAACCGCCCCCGCGGACTCGTTACCACGACCGAGGGACTTCCACGTCCGACGCACCAATCAGTGAGTCGTCTGAGTCCAGAGAGTAACTATTCCTGTGCCATGGGCACCAAACAGCCAACAAACCCAATCACACGCAACCAAACACACACACTTTCTTTCTTTCTTTTCTTTCTTTCTTAAATGATAAATAAATAAATAAATAAATAAACACCTCTGAACATACACACTTTACTCGCAAGTCACACCCAGACACAGCACAACGATCGCGCTCACCATAAAAAATGAGCAGCCCCAAAGTCAGAGTCCGACAGAGAGCGGCCCGGAGGAGAGACTGGCCCCCTCCAGGGCCATCTCCCCCCACGACAGAGGTCTCCGAGGTCACCGTCGGCGCTCCAGCCTTGGCAACCCCGTCGACCCTGAAGCCGAGACCCCCTCGGACAAAACCGCCCCCGCGGACTCGTTACCACGACCGAGGGACTTCCACGTCCGACGCACCAATCAGTGAGTCGTCTGAGTCCAGAGAGTAACTATTCCTGTGCCATGGGCACCAAACAGCCAACAAACCCAATCACACGCGACCAAACACACACAAACATCCATCCCAAGCAGGAATCGAACCCACGTCTAGCGGCACAGCCGCCACAGTGCACTTTGGCCGACCCAGTCTGGCACTGCAATACGGTGGTCAGTACTGGGTCGTTTCCAGGGGACGCGACGTGGACGCAAGCACTGTGAGGTGGTCCCCCAACCTAACCTAACCTAACCTAACCTAACCTAACCTGCAGAGTTCCCCCCCGGCTACCGTGGCGGTCGGATCACTTTAAACGTCGCTCCGCGGTCAAAATTCACAAAAATAGAAAAAGTGTCGAAAAGTGCCATTTTTATTGCATTACCACCTGCATAACGTGAAACGGAGTGAAACTGCGAAAAAATTTTCAAAATCCGGTGGAAAACCAGCGAGGTTTCCCCGAAAAACCATATTTTTAACCTCAAAGTTTGGTGACAAAACTTAAAAAGTGAAACGCTGCGAAAACTAAATCGGTGACCTAGTACTTTTAAGGTGTCAAAAGAAGCGCCTTGACGTGCCCTATCATCCTGGTTGAGTCCGGGATTTTTCCCGTTCGAACTCGCCAGGATACAGGAGGAAGAAGATTTCCAGCCTGACAACGACATCGGTTTCCAGCAGCCGGAGGCGAAAACTGGAAAAGGGGATGAGCGCAGGACACTCTCCCCTTTCACCCGACACCCCGATCATTGAGATCGGCCACCCCTTCTGGAAGATATAAGGTTTTTACAAAAGTGAAAAAGACACCCTGTGTTCCACACCCCATAACTTTTAATTTTAATCGATAGCATAGTGTTTTATGGACCGTAAAAAATAGTTTATAGTGTACAGACATTAAGTGAAAAATTTCAGAATTTTCTAACGAGTGGTTTAAAAGATATAACGTGTTTACGAAACCCTGTCCTAAGTTGTTTACCAAAGACTTAGAAAAATTTTAAGGTGTGGCACTCCGGTGAAAAAACTCGGTACTAAAACGTCCCACCAATTATTCTTAAAATTAAGACTGTTTCAGGGGTTGTACCCCATCTTGACTACTTAAACCCCCCTTTACAGGGTCAGATTATTTTCATTTAACATCACTCCCTTCCTCAGTCCCATAAATACTCCCAAAAAGTGCTTTTAAAATTGACCTTCAGTCACAGTGAAAACGTACACACATTATAGTTTACTAGAAAAATTTTAGAACTTCAATCTTAATTTATTATATATACAGCCCCCCTTTTTCAAAAATAACACCGCACAAATTGGTTTTGAGCCCCCCTCTATAAATTCCCCCCTCATTAAATTCTAATTAAATCTAAAACAAAAAAGTGCGTTTTCAAACTACGTAATTTTGTAGACCTTTGTTTACATCATTCGTAGAAGTAAAATTAAGTAAGATTGAACATACAAACAAGGTAGGCAGAGTTCATCTATTTTAGGTTTTGTGAAAATATATTTTTGTTGATTTAGCCTCAAGCCGTGTAGCACTACCCTTCCCGGATACCCCCCCCCCCCCCCCCCATTATTTCAACCCCCCCCCCCCCCCCCAGATATTAGTTAAAGTTAAGACAACAAGTGGCCGTCCGCCATACTTGCATCAAAATCACAATTTTGGACCCTCCCCCCGACAACCCCCCCCCCCCCCCCCCCCTCCATAATAAAATTGCCCTACCTCACTAGTTACATAGCTCCGTTGACGGGATACACCCCCCCCTCTACTTTTACCCCCCCCCCCCCCCTGTGATAATACTCCCCGTATATACCCTGCAGGTGGCCCTCAGCCTTAATTTATAGTAAACATAAAATTTTAAAACCCCCCTCCCTTCACCCCCCTTCACCCCTCCCTTCACCCCCCCTTCACCCCACCCTTCACCCCCCCCCCCCGCTCACCCCCCCACACTCCGAAATACCAGCAGCAGACACGTACTCTAGAGCCGCACAAGCACATTTCTATGTAAACATTTTATTCAAGTGTACTCGGAAATTTAGTCCAAATTTAGGTGCAACCGAAAATATAGTCGAGTAAAAATAAGGAAAACTTAAATATCTCGGGAACGGGAGGAGATAGAGCAAAACCGACCTCAAATTCAGCCTCTGTGGTGTCGAAGACACCACGGTGAAAGTCGCCTAAGAGGTACCCTCCCCCCCACTTTTGGACCCCCCCACCCCCAAAATTTTTTTTATAAAAATTTACAAAAAATTTTTTTCCTTTTCTTGTTTTTATTCTTATATTGACTGCGTAACGCAAACACTGACTTTGACCCCCATATACAGGGTCAAAACAAGACACACCCCTCCTATACAGGGTCAGACGGACACCTTATTATTATAATTAATTTATAATTTATATATATTTACACACCGACGTTCCTACCTCTCACAGTGCCCTATACACACACACGCAATGTCGAACGCCGAAACCCCTCTAACATCGTCGACAAGGATGCCAGGCCCCACCCCTAGCCCCTCAAGCTCGCCCGGACAGGCGTTAGACGCGGCCAGGACTTTTATCAAGAGACCAGAGCGAAAGCGAAGATCCGTAGACGTTATGGATACCTACTTGAGGCAAACCGACATCTATGCCACCTTGTCAAACGACAGAATACTCCAGGATGTCATGAAGACCTTCGAAGAAATCCCGGCAAAGGTAAAGGAATACCCTCAAATGAGGAGGGACATAAAGATCTTCCTGGAGGCACAGTCGGACAGGAGTCTACGGATGTTGTTCGAACTCAGTAAGAGAGTAAAGAGCATGGAAACAGAGCCTATGACGGTCCTGCCCGCACAAACCAGCTCCAAGCCTACACCCGATACATCGGAGAACCTAATTAAAAGGCTGGAAAAAATGGAGGCAACTTTAAATACGCAGCTGAAGGACCTTGAAAATAAGGTCTCAAAGGGGTTCAAGCAAGTCGTCGCAGAAAGCGCAGAATACTGCATATCGAACGCCGACTCCCTCGCCGATAAGATTATCGCGGTCGGCGATAGTGTCGGCGCGGTCAAAACCAGCCTAGACCACACGTCAGAAGAGGTGAAGGCCGTCGCTCGTGCTGCCGCCGACCTCGGTGATAAGATCGGCGACATAAACGGTGGGGTCGCCGCCGTAGAAAATAAAATAGAAGAGGCCATCAGAGAAGCGGCAAGCGGACAAAAAACCGCCCCCCAGACCTATGCCAGCGTCGCGGCAGCCAGACCCGGGTATCGACCGGCGCTTCACTCAATGGCGGTCACTTTCGAAGGCGGTCAGGATACCGCCGACGAGGTGTTGGCCAGGGTGAAGAAGGCGGTCGATGCCAGGGGTACTGGCCTAAAAATAAATAAGGTCCGCAAGGCAAAAAACCAAACGGTCATTTTAGGATGCGATACTGAGGCGGAGCTCGAAAAGGTGAAAGTTAGAATTGAAAGCCGAGGTGAAGGGCTGATAGTGGCGCCCATGCGAAACAAGAACCCACTCGTGGTCCTAAAGGATGTCTTCTTGGACAGTAGCGACGACGACATGGTAGCGGCACTATACACCCAGAACGCCCAAATTTTTAAAGACCTAGATAAGGAAGAAATAGGGATGGTAATTAAATATAAGAAGAAGACCAGAAACCCTAAAACGGCGCACGTTGTCGTCCAGGTCAGACCCAGGGTTTGGCAGAGGATGACGGAGGCTGGTGCAGTGTACCTGGACCTGCAAAGGGTCAGGGTGGAAGACCAGTCTCCGCTCATCCAATGTACAAAATGCCTGGCATACGGACATGGCCGGAAATTTTGTACTGAAGGTGCAGACAAGTGTAGCCACTGCGGAGGTCCACATCTGCGTGAGAAGTGCGAGGACTTCGTGGCAGGGGCTGAACCGCAGTGCTGCAACTGCCTGCACTCAAAGTTGCAAAGGACCGACCACAACGCCTTCAGCGTCGAATGTCCGGTCCGGAAGAAATGGGACTATCTGGCCCGGACGACAACGGCATACGCCTAAACAACACCGGGTCCACAAAACACACACAACACACACAGTAACACATCAATACAGCAACACATACTGGGAGTACGTAAAACTGGACCAAAATAATGGAATAAACAGACACACGGAAACCAGTAAACAACAAAAAACACAGATATGTAAATATATAGTAAATATATACGAATATATCAACACACGAAACAAACTAACTTACCCTACTAATAACCCGCACGTAAAACAAAACAGATTAAGAAACAACAATAAATATATATAATCTAAGTATATATATATATATTATTGTAACAATACAAAACAGCTAATCAAAATAACAAGTCAAGTATAACACAAAACATAAAAACACCACATTAGTAAACAACACTTGAAAACAACACTTACAAAACAGATACAAATTACATAATTACATTATCACAAACATGTATAATTACCCATTTACCCGTTTACTTCTCCAATTCCGATCCCAAAAACGACACCTATGACGCTAAACAAAACTAATGAGCGAGCAGAAAATAGGCGAGTAGTCAAAAAATAACATCGTAGTATAAATATTACACTAAGAACTTATGTCTAAAACAGCGCCATCTGTGACGCCATACACGAACAAAGTAACAAGATGAACAAAAACATGATAGCCATTACTAACTTATGACATGCAAAACACCGTCCCTGGCGCCATCTGTCTCGCTACGCCGAAACAAAACTTTACGATCCAACGGGTGCACACGCGACATTTGCAACAAATTTTTCTTATGATCCAACGGGTGCTCATAAGGACATTGGAACATTTCTTATGATCCAACGGGTGCTCATAAGGAGATGTACACTATAACTGTGACCCAAAATTTTTGTAAAATTTTAAAATGCTACTATTAAGTTTCTTTTTGACCGTTTTAAAAGGTTTATGTGCCAAAAAATTGTTTAAATGTTAAAATAAGCTCTATAAATGTAAGTACTTACAATGTATTATTAAGTGATAAATAAAAATATGTTAAAAATTTAAGTTAGATATTAAGTAACTATAATAAAAAATGTAGTAAAAATAAAAAATGTTAAATATAAGGCCCTTAATTAAAATTAAGTATCATGTACACATCACGAGTGACTGAAATCACATATTGTAACTTTTTTAATAAAACACTTTTCTTATAAATAAATAAAACCCTCAGCCCTCCAAGGTCCCTAATCCTGTTAGGGGAATTTAGCTCGCAGGCTCCACCTAGCGTGGAGAGGTAGGAAAAAAAAAAAAAAAAAAAAAAAAAAAACCTAACCTAACCTAACCTAACCTAACCTAACCTAACCTAACCTAACCTAACCTAACCTAACCTAACCTAACCTAACCTAACCAACCAAGGGGCGCATTTTGAAGCTGTTTTCAGCACGACAATTCCTAAATAGCCACCCCCTACCATATTGACTAAGTTAAATTGACAAAAACGCGAAAAATTTTTCCTTTACAGACACTTGTAAAATTTTACAAAAAGTTTTTATTGAATTAATTATTATTTTAAAATCCACTCGTTTAATAATTTATTAAAAAATCAAAATTGACACTAACCTACCTTACCCTCATTCTGGTGCTCGTTCCGCGACCCGGAGTTCTGGTTTGGTGTAAAATTCGGCCATTTTCAAAATTTTTCCTGTAAAAAACACGTTTTTTGACGAAAACTCAAAATTTTTCTTCTTGCGACAGTAAGTGTTTTTCATTGGTCGGATAGCCCGCGCCGAGACGCGTCTTTTGACACCTCGCGCGTGCTTCTAGCTACCAAAAAACTCAAAAATCTTTGTCATTTTAATTTATACGGCTAAGAAAATCTACCTATACCCCGTAGTCAATTGCAAACATTGTAATTACTCGATAACCAAGGGGCGCATTTTGAAGCTGTTTTCAGCACGACAATTCCTAAATAGCCACCCCCTACCATATTGACTAAGTTAAATTGACAAAAACGCGAAAAATTTTTCCTTTACAGACACTTGTAAAATTTTACAAAAAGTTTTTATTGAATTAATTATTATTTTAAAATCCACTCGTTTAATAATTTATTAAAAAATCAAAATTGACACTAACCTACCTTACCCTCATTCTGGTGCTCGTTCCGCGACCCGGAGTTCTGGTTTGGTGTAATATTCGGCCATTTTCAAAATTTTTCCTGTAAAAAACACGTTTTTTGACGAAAACTCAAAATTTTTCTTCTTGCGACAGTAAGTGTTTTTCATTGGTCGGATAGCCCGCGCCGAGACGCGTCTTTTGACACCTCGCGCGTGCTTCTAGCTAACAAAAAACTCAAAAATCTTTGTCATTTTAATTTATACGGCTAAGAAAATCTACCTATACCCCGTAGTCAATTGCAAACATTGTAATTACTCGATAACCAAGGGGCGCATTTTGAAGCTGTTTTCAGCACGACAATTCCTAAATAGCCACCCCCTACCATATTGACTAAGTTAAATTGACAAAAACGCGAAAAATTTTTCCTTTACAGACACTTGTAAAATTTTACAAAAAGTTTTTATTGAATTAATTATTATTTTAAAATCCACTCGTTTAATAATTTATTAAAAAATCAAAATTGACACTAACCTACCTTACCCTCATTCTGGTGCTCGTTCCGCGACCCGGAGTTCTGGTTTGGTGTAAAATTCGGCCATTTTCAAAATTTTTCCTGTAAAAAACACGTTTTTTGACGAAAACTCAAAATTTTTCTTCTTGCGACAGTAAGTGTTTTTCATTGGTCGGATAGCCCGCGCCGAGACGCGTCTTTTGACACCTCGCGCGTGCTTCTAGCTACCAAAAAACTCAAAAATCTTTGTCATTTTAATTTATACGGCTAAGAAAATCTACCTATACCCCGTAGTCAATTGCAAACATTGTAATTACTCGATAACCAAGGGGCGCATTTTGAAGCTGTTTTCAGCACGACAATTCCTAAATAGCCACCCCCTACCATATTGACTAAGTTAAATTGACAAAAACGCGAAAAATTTTTCCTTTACAGACACTTGTAAAATTTTACAAAAAGTTTTTATTGAATTAATTATTATTTTAAAATCCACTCGTTTAATAATTTATTAAAAAATCAAAATTGACACTAACCTACCTTACCCTCATTCTGGTGCTCGTTCCGCGACCCGGAGTTCTGGTTTGGTGTAAAATTCGGCCATTTTCAAAATTTTTCCTGTAAAAAACACGTTTTTTGACGAAAACTCAAAATTTTTCTTCTTGCGACAGTAAGTGTTTTTCATTGGTCGGATAGCCCGCGCCGAGACGCGTCTTTTGACACCTCGCGCGTGCTTCTAGCTACCAAAAAACTCAAAAATCTTTGTCATTTTAATTTATACGGCTAAGAAAATCTACCTATACCCCGTAGTCAATTGCAAACATTGTAATTACTCGATAACCAAGGGGCGCATTTTGAAGCTGTTTTCAGCACGACAATTCCTAAATAGCCACCCCCTACCATATTGACTAAGTTAAATTGACAAAAACGCGAAAAATTTTTCCTTTACAGACACTTGTAAAATTTTACAAAAAGTTTTTATTGAATTAATTATTATTTTAAAATCCACTCGTTTAATAATTTATTAAAAAATCAAAATTGACACTAACCTACCTTACCCTCATTCTGGTGCTCGTTCCGCGACCCGGAGTTCTGGTTTGGTGTAATATTCGGCCATTTTCAAAATTTTTCCTGTAAAAAACACGTTTTTTGACGAAAACTCAAAATTTTTCTTCTTGCGACAGTAAGTGTTTTTCATTGGTCGGATAGCCCGCGCCGAGACGCGTCTTTTGACACCTCGCGCGTGCTTCTAGCTACCAAAAAACTCAAAAATCTTTGTCATTTTAATTTATACGGCTAAGAAAATCTACCTATACCCCGTAGTCAATTGCAAACATTGTAATTACTCGATAACCAAGGGGCGCATTTTGAAGCTGTTTTCAGCACGACAATTCCTAAATAGCCACCCCCTACCATATTGACTAAGTTAAATTGACAAAAACGCGAAAAATTTTTCCTTTACAGACACTTGTAAAATTTTACAAAAAGTTTTTATTGAATTAATTATTATTTTAAAATCCACTCGTTTAATAATTTATTAAAAAATCAAAATTGACACTAACCTACCTTACCCTCATTCTGGTGCTCGTTCCGCGACCCGGAGTTCTGGTTTGGTGTAAAATTCGGCCATTTTCAAAATTTTTCCTGTAAAAAACACGTTTTTTGACGAAAACTCAAAATTTTTCTTCTTGCGACAGTAAGTGTTTTTCATTGGTCGGATAGCCCGCGCCGAGACGCGTCTTTTGACACCTCGCGCGTGCTTCTAGCTACCAAAAAACTCAAAAATCTTTGTCATTTTAATTTATACGGCTAAGAAAATCTACCTATACCCCGTAGTCAATTGCAAACATTGTAATTACTCGATAACCAAGGGGCGCATTTTGAAGCTGTTTTCAGCACGACAATTCCTAAATAGCCACCCCCTACCATATTGACTAAGTTAAATTGACAAAAACGCGAAAAATTTTTCCTTTACAGACACTTGTAAAATTTTACAAAAAGTTTTTATTGAATTAATTATTATTTTAAAATCCACTCGTTTAATAATTTATTAAAAAATCAAAATTGACACTAACCTACCTTACCCTCATTCTGGTGCTCGTTCCGCGACCCGGAGTTCTGGTTTGGTGTAATATTCGGCCATTTTCAAAATTTTTCCTGTAAAAAACACGTTTTTTGACGAAAACTCAAAATTTTTCTTCTTGCGACAGTAAGTGTTTTTCATTGGTCGGATAGCCCGCGCCGAGACGCGTCTTTTGACACCTCGCGCGTGCTTCTAGCTACCAAAAAACTCAAAAATCTTTGTCATTTTAATTTATACGGCTAAGAAAATCTACCTATACCCCGTAGTCAATTGCAAACATTGTAATTACTCGATAACCAAGGGGCGCATTTTGAAGCTGTTTTCAGCACGACAATTCCTAAATAGCCACCCCCTACCATATTGACTAAGTTAAATTGACAAAAACGCGAAAAATTTTTCCTTTACAGACACTTGTAAAATTTTACAAAAAGTTTTTATTGAATTAATTATTATTTTAAAATCCACTCGTTTAATAATTTATTAAAAAATCAAAATTGACACTAACCTACCTTACCCTCATTCTGGTGCTCGTTCCGCGACCCGGAGTTCTGGTTTGGTGTAAAATTCGGCCATTTTCAAAATTTTTCCTGTAAAAAACACGTTTTTTGACGAAAACTCAAAATTTTTCTTCTTGCGACAGTAAGTGTTTTTCATTGGTCGGATAGCCCGCGCCGAGACGCGTCTTTTGACACCTCGCGCGTGCTTCTAGCTACCAAAAAACTCAAAAATCTTTGTCATTTTAATTTATACGGCTAAGAAAATCTACCTATACCCCGTAGTCAATTGCAAACATTGTAATTACTCGATAACCAAGGGGCGCATTTTGAAGCTGTTTTCAGCACGACAATTCCTAAATAGCCACCCCCTACCATATTGACTAAGTTAAATTGACAAAAACGCGAAAAATTTTTCCTTTACAGACACTTGTAAAATTTTACAAAAAGTTTTTATTGAATTAATTATTATTTTAAAATCCACTCGTTTAATAATTTATTAAAAAATCAAAATTGACACTAACCTACCTTACCCTCATTCTGGTGCTCGTTCCGCGACCCGGAGTTCTGGTTTGGTGTAAAATTCGGCCATTTTCAAAATTTTTCCTGTAAAAAACACGTTTTTTGACGAAAACTCAAAATTTTTCTTCTTGCGACAGTAAGTGTTTTTCATTGGTCGGATAGCCCGCGCCGAGACGCGTCTTTTGACACCTCGCGCGTGCTTCTAGCTACCAAAAAACTCAAAAATCTTTGTCATTTTAATTTATACGGCTAAGAAAATCTACCTATACCCCGTAGTCAATTGCAAACATTGTAATTACTCGATAACCAAGGGGCGCATTTTGAAGCTGTTTTCAGCACGACAATTCCTAAATAGCCACCCCCTACCATATTGACTAAGTTAAATTGACAAAAACGCGAAAAATTTTTCCTTTACAGACACTTGTAAAATTTTACAAAAAGTTTTTATTGAATTAATTATTATTTTAAAATCCACTCGTTTAATAATTTATTAAAAAATCAAAATTGACACTAACCTACCTTACCCTCATTCTGGTGCTCGTTCCGCGACCCGGAGTTCTGGTTTGGTGTAAAATTCGGCCATTTTCAAAATTTTTCCTGTAAAAAACACGTTTTTTGACGAAAACTCAAAATTTTTCTTCTTGCGACAGTAAGTGTTTTTCATTGGTCGGATAGCCCGCGCCGAGACGCGTCTTTTGACACCTCGCGCGTGCTTCTAGCTACCAAAAAACTCAAAAATCTTTGTCACTTTAATTTATACGGCTAAGAAAATCTACCTATACCCCGTAGTCAATTGCAAACATTGTAATTACTCGATAACCAAGGGGCGCATTTTGAAGCTGTTTTCAGCACGACAATTCCTAAATAGCCACCCCCCTACCATATTGACTAAGTTAAATTGACAAAAACGCGAAAAATTTTTCCTTTACAGACACTTGTAAAATTTTACAAAAAGTTTTTATTGAATTAATTATTATTTTAAAATCCACTCGTTTAATAATTTATTAAAAAATCAAAATTGACACTAACCTACCTTACCCTCATTCTGGTGCTCGTTCCGCGACCCGGAGTTCTGGTTTGGTGTAATATTCGGCCATTTTCAAAATTTTTCCTGTAAAAAACACGTTTTTTGACGAAAACTCAAAATTTTTCTTCTTGCGACAGTAAGTGTTTTTCATTGGTCGGATAGCCCGCGCCGAGACGCGTCTTTTGACACCTCGCGCGTGCTTCTAGCTACCAAAAAACTCAAAAATCTTTGTCATTTTAATTTATACGGCTAAGAAAATCTACCTATACCCCGTAGTCAATTGCAAACATTGTAATTACTCGATAACCAAGGGGCGCATTTTGAAGCTGTTTTCAGCACGACAATTCCTAAATAGCCACCCCCTACCATATTGACTAAGTTAAATTGACAAAAACGCGAAAAATTTTTCCTTTACAGACACTTGTAAAATTTTACAAAAAGTTTTTATTGAATTAATTATTATTTTAAAATCCACTCGTTTAATAATTTATTAAAAAATCAAAATTGACACTAACCTACCTTACCCTCATTCTGGTGCTCGTTCCGCGACCCGGAGTTCTGGTTTGGTGTAATATTCGGCCATTTTCAAAATTTTTCCTGTAAAAAACACGTTTTTTGACGAAAACTCAAAATTTTTCTTCTTGCGACAGTAAGTGTTTTTCATTGGTCGGATAGCCCGCGCCGAGACGCGTCTTTTGACACCTCGCGCGTGCTTCTAGCTACCAAAAAACTCAAAAATCTTTGTCATTTTAATTTATACGGCTAAGAAAATCTACCTATACCCCGTAGTCAATTGCAAACATTGTAATTACTCGATAACCAAGGGGCGCATTTTGAAGCTGTTTTCAGCACGACAATTCCTAAATAGCCACCCCCTACCATATTGACTAAGTTAAATTGACAAAAACGCGAAAAATTTTTCCTTTACAGACACTTGTAAAATTTTACAAAAAGTTTTTATTGAATTAATTATTATTTTAAAATCCACTCGTTTAATAATTTATTAAAAAATCAAAATTGACACTAACCTACCTTACCCTCATTCTGGTGCTCGTTCCGCGACCCGGAGTTCTGGTTTGGTGTAAAATTCGGCCATTTTCAAAATTTTTCCTGTAAAAAACACGTTTTTTGACGAAAACTCAAAATTTTTCTTCTTGCGACAGTAAGTGTTTTTCATTGGTCGGATAGCCCGCGCCGAGACGCGTCTTTTGACACCTCGCGCGTGCTTCTAGCTACCAAAAAACTCAAAAATCTTTGTCATTTTAATTTATACGGCTAAGAAAATCTACCTATACCCCGTAGTCAATTGCAAACATTGTAATTACTCGATAACCAAGGGGCGCATTTTGAAGCTGTTTTCAGCACGACAATTCCTAAATAGCCACCCCCTACCATATTGACTAAGTTAAATTGACAAAAACGCGAAAAATTTTTCCTTTACAGACACTTGTAAAATTTTACAAAAAGTTTTTATTGAATTAATTATTATTTTAAAATCCACTCGTTTAATAATTTATTAAAAAATCAAAATTGACACTAACCTACCTTACCCTCATTCTGGTGCTCGTTCCGCGACCCGGAGTTCTGGTTTGGTGTAAAATTCGGCCATTTTCAAAATTTTTCCTGTAAAAAAACACGTTTTTTGACGAAAACTCAAAATTTTTCTTCTTGCGACAGTAAGTGTTTTTCATTGGTCGGATAGCCCGCGCCGAGACGCGTCTTTTGACACCTCGCGCGTGCTTCTAGCTACCAAAAAACTCAAAAATCTTTGTCATTTTAATTTATACGGCTAAGAAAATCTACCTATACCCCGTAGTCAATTGCAAACATTGTAATTACTCGATAACCAAGGGGCGCATTTTGAAGCTGTTTTCAGCACGACAATTCCTAAATAGCCACCCCCTACCATATTGACTAAGTTAAATTGACAAAAACGCGAAAAATTTTTCCTTTACAGACACTTGTAAAATTTTACAAAAAGTTTTTATTGAATTAATTATTATTTTAAAATCCACTCGTTTAATAATTTATTAAAAAATCAAAATTGACACTAACCTACCTTACCCTCATTCTGGTGCTCGTTCCGCGACCCGGAGTTCTGGTTTGGTGTAAAATTCGGCCATTTTCAAAATTTTTCCTGTAAAAAACACGTTTTTTGACGAAAACTCAAAATTTTTCTTCTTGCGACAGTAAGTGTTTTTCATTGGTCGGATAGCCCGCGCCGAGACGCGTCTTTTGACACCTCGCGCGTGCTTCTAGCTACCAAAAAACTCAAAAATCTTTGTCATTTTAATTTATACGGCTAAGAAAATCTACCTATACCCCGTAGTCAATTGCAAACATTGTAATTACTCGATAACCAAGGGGCGCATTTTGAAGCTGTTTTCAGCACGACAATTCCTAAATAGCCACCCCCTACCATATTGACTAAGTTAAATTGACAAAAACGCGAAAAATTTTTCCTTTACAGACACTTGTAAAATTTTACAAAAAGTTTTTATTGAATTAATTATTATTTTAAAATCCACTCGTTTAATAATTTATTAAAAAATCAAAATTGACACTAACCTACCTTACCCTCATTCTGGTGCTCGTTCCGCGACCCGGAGTTCTGGTTTGGTGTAAAATTCGGCCATTTTCAAAATTTTTCCTGTAAAAAACACGTTTTTTGACGAAAACTCAAAATTTTTCTTCTTGCGACAGTAAGTGTTTTTCATTGGTCGGATAGCCCGCGCCGAGACGCGTCTTTTGACACCTCGCGCGTGCTTCTAGCTACCAAAAAACTCAAAAATCTTTGTCATTTTAATTTATACGGCTAAGAAAATCTACCTATACCCCGTAGTCAATTGCAAACATTGTAATTACTCGATAACCAAGGGGCGCATTTTGAAGCTGTTTTCAGCACGACAATTCCTAAATAGCCACCCCCTACCATATTGACTAAGTTAAATTGACAAAAACGCGAAAAATTTTTCCTTTACAGACACTTGTAAAATTTTACAAAAAGTTTTTATTGAATTAATTATTATTTTAAAATCCACTCGTTTAATAATTTATTAAAAAATCAAAATTGACACTAACCTACCTTACCCTCATTCTGGTGCTCGTTCCGCGACCCGGAGTTCTGGTTTGGTGTAAAATTCGGCCATTTTCAAAATTTTTCCTGTAAAAAACACGTTTTTTGACGAAAACTCAAAATTTTTCTTCTTGCGACAGTAAGTGTTTTTCATTGGTCGGATAGCCCGCGCCGAGACGCGTCTTTTGACACCTCGCGCGTGCTTCTAGCTACCAAAAAACTCAAAAATCTTTGTCATTTTAATTTATACGGCTAAGAAAATCTACCTATACCCCGTAGTCAATTGCAAACATTGTAATTACTCGATAACCAAGGGGCGCATTTTGAAGCTGTTTTCAGCACGACAATTCCTAAATAGCCACCCCCTACCATATTGACTAAGTTAAATTGACAAAAACGCGAAAAATTTTTCCTTTACAGACACTTGTAAAATTTTACAAAAAGTTTTTATTGAATTAATTATTATTTTAAAATCCACTCGTTTAATAATTTATTAAAAAATCAAAATTGACACTAACCTACCTTACCCTCATTCTGGTGCTCGTTCCGCGACCCGGAGTTCTGGTTTGGTGTAAAATTCGGCCATTTTCAAAATTTTTCCTGTAAAAAACACGTTTTTTGACGAAAACTCAAAATTTTTCTTCTTGCGACAGTAAGTGTTTTTCATTGGTCGGATAGCCCGCGCCGAGACGCGTCTTTTGACACCTCGCGCGTGCTTCTAGCTACCAAAAAACTCAAAAATCTTTGTCATTTTAATTTATACGGCTAAGAAAATCTACCTATACCCCGTAGTCAATTGCAAACATTGTAATTACTCGATAACCAAGGGGCGCATTTTGAAGCTGTTTTCAGCACGACAATTCCTAAATAGCCACCCCCTACCATATTGACTAAGTTAAATTGACAAAAACGCGAAAAATTTTTCCTTTACAGACACTTGTAAAATTTTACAAAAAGTTTTTATTGAATTAATTATTATTTTAAAATCCACTCGTTTAATAATTTATTAAAAAATCAAAATTGACACTAACCTACCTTACCCTCATTCTGGTGCTCGTTCCGCGACCCGGAGTTCTGGTTTGGTGTAAAATTCGGCCATTTTCAAAATTTTTCCTGTAAAAAACACGTTTTTTGACGAAAACTCAAAATTTTTCTTCTTGCGACAGTAAGTGTTTTTCATTGGTCGGATAGCCCGCGCCGAGACGCGTCTTTTGACACCTCGCGCGTGCTTCTAGCTACCAAAAAACTCAAAAATCTTTGTCATTTTAATTTATACGGCTAAGAAAATCTACCTATACCCCGTAGTCAATTGCAAACATTGTAATTACTCGATAACCAAGGGGCGCATTTTGAAGCTGTTTTCAGCACGACAATTCCTAAATAGCCACCCCCTACCATATTGACTAAGTTAAATTGACAAAAACGCGAAAAATTTTTCCTTTACAGACACTTGTAAAATTTTACAAAAAGTTTTTATTGAATTAATTATTATTTTAAAATCCACTCGTTTAATAATTTATTAAAAAATCAAAATTGACACTAACCTACCTTACCCTCATTCTGGTGCTCGTTCCGCGACCCGGAGTTCTGGTTTGGTGTAAAATTCGGCCATTTTCAAAATTTTTCCTGTAAAAAACACGTTTTTTGACGAAAACTCAAAATTTTTCTTCTTGCGACAGTAAGTGTTTTTCATTGGTCGGATAGCCCGCGCCGAGACGCGTCTTTTGACACCTCGCGCGTGCTTCTAGCTACCAAAAAACTCAAAAATCTTTGTCATTTTAATTTATACGGCTAAGAAAATCTACCTATACCCCGTAGTCAATTGCAAACATTGTAATTACTCGATAACCAAGGGGCGCATTTTGAAGCTGTTTTCAGCACGACAATTCCTAAATAGCCACCCCCTACCATATTGACTAAGTTAAATTGACAAAAACGCGAAAAATTTTTCCTTTACAGACACTTGTAAAATTTTACAAAAAGTTTTTATTGAATTAATTATTATTTTAAAATCCACTCGTTTAATAATTTATTAAAAAATCAAAATTGACACTAACCTACCTTACCCTCATTCTGGTGCTCGTTCCGCGACCCGGAGTTCTGGTTTGGTGTAATATTCGGCCATTTTCAAAATTTTTCCTGTAAAAAACACGTTTTTTGACGAAAACTCAAAATTTTTCTTCTTGCGACAGTAAGTGTTTTTCATTGGTCGGATAGCCCGCGCCGAGACGCGTCTTTTGACACCTCGCGCGTGCTTCTAGCTACCAAAAAACTCAAAAATCTTTGTCATTTTAATTTATACGGCTAAGAAAATCTACCTATACCCCGTAGTCAATTGCAAACATTGTAATTACTCGATAACCAAGGGGCGCATTTTGAAGCTGTTTTCAGCACGACAATTCCTAAATAGCCACCCCCTACCATATTGACTAAGTTAAATTGACAAAAACGCGAAAAATTTTTCCTTTACAGACACTTGTAAAATTTTACAAAAAGTTTTTATTGAATTAATTATTATTTTAAAATCCACTCGTTTAATAATTTATTAAAAAATCAAAATTGACACTAACCTACCTTACCCTCATTCTGGTGCTCGTTCCGCGACCCGGAGTTCTGGTTTGGTGTAATATTCGGCCATTTTCAAAATTTTTCCTGTAAAAAACACGTTTTTTGACGAAAACTCAAAATTTTTCTTCTTGCGACAGTAAGTGTTTTTCATTGGTCGGATAGCCCGCGCCGAGACGCGTCTTTTGACACCTCGCGCGTGCTTCTAGCTACCAAAAAACTCAAAAATCTTTGTCATTTTAATTTATACGGCTAAGAAAATCTACCTATACCCCGTAGTCAATTGCAAACATTGTAATTACTCGATAACCAAGGGGCGCATTTTGAAGCTGTTTTCAGCACGACAATTCCTAAATAGCCACCCCCTACCATATTGACTAAGTTAAATTGACAAAAACGCGAAAAATTTTTCCTTTACAGACACTTGTAAAATTTTACAAAAAGTTTTTATTGAATTAATTATTATTTTAAAATCCACTCGTTTAATAATTTATTAAAAAATCAAAATTGACACTAACCTACCTTACCCTCATTCTGGTGCTCGTTCCGCGACCCGGAGTTCTGGTTTGGTGT
>CAKLHH010000027.1:17500-21029 GCA_921972225.1 Euplexia lucipara | reverse complement strand
GTAGAGATAAAATATAGGAAAAGGGCTAGGAATCCACTTACCGGTCACATTGTGCTTAGTGTTTCGCCAACGGTCTGGAAAAGGGTTACTGCGAAGGGATATGTACACATCGACCTCCAGCGCATCAGGGCCGAAGATCAGACCCCACTGATGCAGTGTACGCGCTGCCTGGGTTTTGGGCACAGCAAAAAGTACTGCGAAGAGTCAGTGGACATGTGTAGCCATTGCGGCGGCCCGCACCTGAGATCTGAGTGCGCGGACTGGATGGCAGGAATACCAGCAGCTTGCAGAAACTGCAAGAAAGCAAACAGTCCCCAGACAGAACACAATGCCTTTAGCGCCGGTTGCCCGCAGCGTCAGAAATGGGATGACTTGGCGCGAGCAACAGTAGCGTACTGCTAAGGGCACCCAGGGGAAACGTCACGCTTACAAATTCGCACAAGCTAACCTCCAGCGAAAGAAGCTTGCGACAAATGAGATGTTCCTAGAAGCAGAAAAACGCGGAATAGCGGCTGCTCTTATTCAAGAGCCTTACGTTGGCAACCTCAAGACAGTGAAGAGCCAAAGAGGAGTGAGGATCTTCCAAAGCACTGATGTAGGAGAAGGGATTGTTAAGGCGGCAATTGCCGTCTTCGATAACGACATTAACGTTATACAATACCCGAAACTCACCACAAATAATATCTCTGTGGTGGGAATCCAAACCAGTGCTTGGGAGATCACACTCGTTTCACTCTATTTTGAGCCAGACAAGCCGATAGAGGCGTATTTGGAACATCTCAAGGAAATTGAAGTCGTCAATGGCTCTAAGCCGCTGATCATTGGAGGAGACGTCAACGCGAAGAGCACGTGGTGGGGAAGCCCAGTCATTGATAATAGAGGCGAAGACATGTGTGGAACTCTCGGAGAGCTAGGGCTCCACGTACTCAACACAGGGGAAATCCCGACTTTCGATACGATCAGAGGAGGACAGAGGTACAGCAGCTATGTCGACATCACAGCCTGCTCGACGAACATTCTTGGGTTGGTGGATGACTGGAGAGTAGTCGAAGGCCTAACGAGTTCCGACCACAACGGCATACTTTTTAATATTAATTTACGGAAATCTAAAGGCATTAGAATAGAAAGAACGACACGAATTTATAATACTAAAAAAGCCAATTGGGACGACTTTCATGAGAAATTCGACCAATTGGCAACAGAGTACAAAGTTACAAAATTAGAAATAGATAAGCTTAATAACATCGAACAAATAGATTTAATAACAAATAACTTAACCAAAACAATAAAAGAAGCATGTAATTCGTCAATCCCAATTAGAACTACAAAAGAAAAATTTACCTTGCCGTGGTGGTCGGAAAACCTCGCGAAGCTGAAGAAACAGGTCGTTACCAAGAAGCGAAGAATCCAGTGCGCTGCTCCAGTCCGAAGATCGAAAGTCGTTGGAGAATACCTGAAACAGAAAGAAGAGTATGAATTAGAGGAAGCAAAAGCTGCTACCGAGAGTTGGAAAGAGTTTTGCTGCAAGCAGGATAGAGAAGGGGTTTGGGAGGGGATCTATAGAGTTATAGGAAGGACCACGCGTAGAGAAGAGGATTTGCCGATGGTGAAGGACGGAGAAGTATTAGACGCAAAGGGCTCAGTGAAATATATCACGGAAACCTTTTACCCGGATGACTTGGTCAGTGCTGACGATGATTACCATTGCCACATCCGACGGAAAGCAGACCAAGTCAATAAAGAGGAGAACAAGGATAGCCACGATCCGCCCTTCACCATGGCAGAACTACAAACAGCCAGAGACTCCTTCAATCCCAAGAAAGCCCCGGGAATAGACGGCCTCACTGCCGATATTTGTAGCCGCGCCATTGGCAGTAAACCAGAGACATTCCTGGCCCTGCTGAACCAATGCCTGGAACATGGATACTTCCCACAACCTTGGAAGGAGGCCACAGTTGTGGTACTTAGGAAACCGGGAAAAGGGGACTATACTAACCCGAAAGCGTACAGACCAATCGGCTTGCTACCCGTTCTTGGAAAAATATTCGAGAAGATGCTGATGGCCCGCCTCAGGTTTCACATTCTGCCTAGGATGAGTACTCGCCAGTACGGATTCATGCCACAGAGGAGCACCGAGGACTCCCTCTATGCCCTTATGCAGCACATCCGCAATAAGATACAAGAAAAGAAAATTGTAGAACTTGTATCTCTAGACATAGAGGGAGCCTTCGACAGCGCCTGGTGGCCGGCTATCAGAGTCCGACTGGCTGAGGAAGAGTGTCCGGTGAACCTGAGGAGGGTCATCGACAGCTACTTGAGGGACAGAAGGGTCAGAGTCCGGTATGGTGGAGAGGAACACGCAAAAGGCACAAACAAAGGCTGTGTACAGGGCTCCATCGGAGGCCCCTTTTTCTGGAATCTGCTCCTGGATCCACTCTTGAAGACTCTGCAGAGGAGAGGGGACTATTCCCAGGCGTTCGCGGACGATGTTGTTCTTGTCTTCGATGGTGACACAGCTTTGGAAATCGAGCGGAAAGCCAACGCCGCCCTCGACCATGTTCGGGAGTGGGGTGTTAAAAATAAACTAAAATTTGCACCACAAAAAACCAGTGCCATGGTCATTACGAAAAAGTTAAAATACGATACCCCACGCCTGAGCATGGGCGGGATTGACATTACAAACTCAAGCGAAATCAAGATTCTGGGTGTCACCATCGACGATAAGCTAACATTTAACACTCATGTGTCCAACGTATGCCGCAAGGCCATAGGTGTTCACAAGCAACTGTGTAGAGCGGCTAGGGTGAGTTGGGGACTAAATCCGGAGGTGATCAGGATCATCTACACAGCAACTGTAGAGCCGATCGTCCTGTACGCCGCCAGTGTATGGGCCCCAGCAGCAAGTAAGCTGGGAATTATAAAGCAGCTTGGAGTCGTGCAGCGAGGGATCGCACAAAAAATGTGCAAAGCCTACCGCACTGTCTCCCTGAACTCGGCACTGCTTCTGGCCGGGGTGCTTCCTCTGGACCTCCGGGTCCGTGAGGCCGCTTCACTCTATGAGGCCAGGAGAGGCATACCTCAGGCAGTGCTAGGGGGCAGGGAGGTGGAGCGGGTGGCATCCGCTATGGAATCCCCACATCCAGCTAGACGTATCGATCTGGAGTTCACAACCCTGGCGGACCGTGAGCAAGTCGACGCCAGCGCAAACTTAGAAGTCAAAATCTTCACAGACGGTAGTAAAATAGGCGGGCGCGTCGGGGCCGCACTTTCCATTTGGACGGGCGACGCCGAGGCGCGCGCTATTAGATTGGCGCTGTCGGACTACTGCACGGTCTACCAGGCGGAGCTCCTGGCGATATGCCGGGCAACCAGGGAAATCCAGAAGCATTCGGCATCCAGTTTTGGAGTATACAGCGACTCCATGGCGGCCCTCCAGACAGTGAAAAACCACAGCTGCCTTCACCCCCTGGCAGTGGAAGCCAGGGATAATCTAACAACTATATCCCTCCAGAACAAGGTGGTTAACTTG
>CAKLHH010000027.1:2500-7500 GCA_921972225.1 Euplexia lucipara | reverse complement strand
CTAACCTAACCTAACCTAACCTAACCTAACCTAACCTAACCTAACCTAACCTAACCTAACCTAACCTAACCTAACCTAACCTAACCTAACCTAACCTAACCTAACCTAACCTAACCTAACCTAACCTAACCTAACCTAACCTAACCTAACCTAACCTAACCTAACCTAACCTAACCTAACCTAACCTAACCTAACCTAACCTAACCTAACCTAACCTAACCTAACCTAACCTAACCTAACCTAACCTAACCTAACCTAACCTAACCTAACCTAACCTAACCTAACCTAACCTAACCTAACCTAACCTAACCTAACCTAACCTAACCTAACCTAACCTAACCTAACCTAACCTAACCTAACCTAACCTAACCTAACCTAACCTAACCTAACCTAACCTAACCTAACCTAACCTAACCTAACCTAACCTAACCTAACCTAACCTAACCTAACCTAACCTAACCTAACCTAACCTAACCTAACCTAACCTAACCTAACCTAACCTAACCTAACCTAACCTAACCTAACCTAACCTAACCTAACCTAACCTAACCTAACCTAACCTAACCTAACCCAGTTCCCCCCCGGCTACCGTGGCGGTCGGATCGTTTTTTAAGTCGCTCCGCGCTCAAAAATTGCAAAAATTATCAAAGTGTTGAAAAGTACTGTTTTTATTGCGAAACCATCTGCAAACCACCAACACAAGCGTGACAGTGAAAAAATTTTTCAAATCGGGCGAAAATTGGGGAAGTTACCCCGGAAAAACGAATTTTTTAACCTCAAAGTGCATTGAAAAAACTTTAAAAGTGAAACGCTGAGAGATTAAGATCGATGACCTAGTGATTAAAAATTACTAAAAGTTGCGTCTTGACGAGCCCCGTCGTCTCGGCTGAGTCCGGGATTTTTCCCGTGGGAACTCGCCGAGATACGGGATAAAGAAGGAAACCGGTGCGACCACGGGATCTTCTTCTAGCAGCCGGAGGAGAAAGCTGAAAAAGGGGATGAGCGCAGGAGACTCTCCCCTTTCACCCGACACCCCGATCATTGAGATCGGCCATCCTGAAAGGAAGATATAAGGTTTTTAAAAAGTGAAAAAGACACCCTGTGTTCCACACCCCACAACTTTTTATTATCAGTGTTAACAGTATGTTTTATGGACCTTAAAAAATAGCTTATAGTATAGAGACAATAAGTGGTAAATTTAAGAATTTTCTAAAGAGTAGTTTAGGAGTTATAGTGATTTTTCAAAAACCTATCTCAAGTTGTTTACTAAAGAATTTTAAGGTGTGGCACTCTGGAAAAAATTTGCTGGCAAACGACCGTAAACTGCTCATTGGTGCAAAAAGCTACCACCAATTTACCTTAATAATAAGACTATTTTAGGGGTTGTACCCCATTTTTGACAACTTAAACCCCCCTTTACAGGGTCAGACCTTTAGCATAGTATATTATCCCCTCCCCCCACCCCCTAAACCATCCCCAAAAGTGCATTAAAATTGACAGTGAAAACGTACACACATCGTAGTTTACTACAAGAATTTTCAAACTTTAACCCTAATTTATTCACAATACAGCCCCCCTTTTTCAAAATTAACACCGCACAAATTGGTTTTGAGCCCCCCTCTATAAATTCCCCCCCATTAAATTCTAATTAAATTTGAAACAAAAAAGTACGTTTTCAAACTACGTAATTCTCCCAACTTTAGGCAAATTCTCCTCGACTCAAATTCTTCCTCACAAAATTTTAGCAAATCTTTGTTTACATTCGTAGAAGCAAAATCAAGGAAGATTGAATATATAAACAAGGTAGGCAGAGCTCACCCATTTTAAATTTTTGAAAATATATTTTTTGTTGCTAAGTCTCAAGCCGAGTAGCACTACCCTTCCCGGTTCCCCCCCCCCCCCCCCCCATTATTTCAACCCCCCCCCCCCAAATTTTAAAGTTAAGACTGCAAGCGGCCGTCTGCCATATTTGCATCACACTACAAATTGGACCCCCCACCCCAACAACCCCCCCCCCCCCCCCGCCCCCCATAATAAATCTGCTCTAGTTCACTAGGCGTATAGCTCCGCCAACGGGATATCCCCACCCTTTTTACACTACCCCCCCCCCCCCTCTACACTCCCCCCCCCCCCTCTTTGAAATATATCCCGGGAATAACCTGCAGGTGGCCCTCAGCCATACCTCGCTTTTAAAACAAAAATTCTTACCCCCCCCCCCCCCCCCCTTCACACCCCGAAACAGTCAGCAGCGGACAAGAGGCACAATAAAAGACGCACAATTCTGTGTTCTGCAATATTTTTTTGGTAAAATCGGAAATTTAGTCACACAATCGGTCAGGTGTATTCGAAAACTCGTCGAGTGCGCCTGGTATCCGACTGAAAAGCTGATATCTCTGGAACCCGTAGAGATAGGACAATTCTGACCGCGGATTCAGCCAAAGTGGAGTCGGAACGACTCCACGAGGTGAAAACCGCCCCAGAGGTATCCATCCCCCCCATTTTTGACCCCCTCCTCCCTCTTTGACCCCAAAAAAAAAAAAAATTTTTTGTTGAAAAAATTTTATTTTTCCTTTTGTGCTATATTCTCTTCCTGTTCTGACTGCATACAGACTGACCCCCATATACAGGGTCAAAACAGTACACACCCCCCTATACAGGGTCAGACTGACATAATATTATAACATATCTATAATTTATTTACATTTTACACACCGACGTTCCTACCTCTCACAGTGCCCTATACACACACACGCAAGATGTCGAACGTCGAAACACCGTTATCGTCGACAAGAATACCTGGCTCCACCCCCACCCCCTCAAGCCCGCCTGGACAGGCGATAGATGCGGCCAGGACCTTCATCAAGAGGCCTGAGCGAAAAAGAAGGTCCGTAGACAACATGGAGACCTACAAACGGCAACTAGATACATATGCCGCCCTGTCTAATGACAAATTACTCCAGGAGGTCATGAAGACCTTCGAAGACATACCAGCAAGGGTCAAAGATTACCCTCAAATGAGGAGAGACATTAAGATCTTCCTGGAGACCCAGTCAGACAGATGCCTACGGACCCTCTTCGAGCTCAGCAGACGGATGGGGGGCCTGGAAACATCATCCTCTACAGCCCAACCCGCACGCACAACCACCACGCCAGCGTCACCCGAGTTATCGGAGGTGCTTATTGAAAGGCTGGAGAAAATGGAGAAGGGCATACAAACGGGGCTAAAAGAACTAGAGAAGAAGGTCTCTCTGGGCCTCCAAGAAACGAAAAACTACGTCAGCGACAGCGGCGCCGACATCGTCGAAAAGGTACACGAGGTCGGCGAGAAGCTCGACGCTACGAAAGCATCCTTGGCCCGCGTACAGGATCATTCCGCCGCCTTCTTCGAGGCCAAGTTCGGCGTGGTCGCCGCCGAGGTCGCGTCCAGAACCGACGAGATCAGGGAGGCCATCAGGGCAGTGGCAACCGAGCCAAAGGCCGACACCCCCCGGTCATACGCCAGTGTCGCGGCAGCCAGACCCGGGTATCGACCGGCACTTCACTCAATGGCGGTCACTTTCGAAGGCGGTCAGGATACCGCCGACGAGGTGTTGGCCAGAGTGAAGAAGGCGGTCGATGCCAGGGGTACTGGCCTAAAAATAAATAAGGTCCGCAAGGCAAAAAACCAAACGGTCATTTTAGGATGTGATACTGAAGCGGAGCTCGAAAAGGTTAAAGTTAGGATCGAAAGCCGAGGCGAAGGGTTGATAGTGGCGCCCATGCGAAACAAGAACCCACTCGTGGTCCTAAAGGATGTCTTCTTGGACAGTAGCGACGACGACATGGTAGAGGCACTATACACCCAGAATGCGTCAATATTTAAAGACCTAGATAAGGAAGAAATAGGGATGGTAATTAAATATAAGAAGAAGACCAGAAACCCTAAAACGGCGCACGTTGTCGTCCAGGTCAGACCCAGGGTTTGGCAGAGGATGACGGAGGCTGGTGCTGTGTACCTGGACCTGCAAAGGGTCAGGGTGGAAGACCAGTCTCCGCTCATCCAATGTACAAAATGCCTGGCTTACGGACATGGCCGGAAATTTTGTACTGAAGGTGCGGACAGGTGCAGTCACTGTGGAGGCCCACATCTGCGGGAGAAGTGCGAGGACTTCGTGGCAGGGGCTGAACCGCAGTGCTGCAACTGCCTGCACTCGAAGTTGCAAAGGACCGACCACAACGCTTTCAGCGTCGAATGTCCGGTCCGGAAGAAATGGGACTATCTGGCCCGGACGACAACATCATATGCCTAAACAGCACCGGGTCCACAAAACACACACAACACACACAGTAACACACCAATACAGCAACACATACTGGGAGTACGTAAAACTGGACCAAAATTATGGAATAAACAGACACACGGAAACCAGTAAACAACAAAAAACACAGATATGTAAATATATAGTAAATATATACGAATATATCAACACACGAAACAAACTAACTTACCCTACTAATAACCCGCACGTAAAACAAAACAGATTAAGAAACAACAATAAATATGTATAATCTAAGTATATATATATATATTATTGTAACAACACAAAACAGCTAATCAAAATAACAAGTCAAGTATAACACAAAACATAAAAACACCTCATTAGTAAACAACACTTGAAAACAACACTTACAAAACAGATACAAATTACATAATTACATTATCACAAACACATATAATTACCCATTTTACCCGTTTACTTCTCCAATTCCGATCCCAAAAACGACACCTATGACGCTAAACGGAACTAATGAGCGAGCAGAAAATAGGCGAGTAGTCAAAATAATAACATCGTAGTATAAATATAACGAACTTATGTCTAAAACAGCGCCATCTGTGACGCCATACACGAACAAAGTTATAAGATGAACAAAAACATGACAGCCACTTGCTAACTTATAACATGCAAAACCCCGTCTCTGGCGCCATCTGTCTCGCTACGCCTAAACAAAGCCTTATGATC
>CAKLHH010000025.1:75000-88194 GCA_921972225.1 Euplexia lucipara | reverse complement strand
AAATGAAATGAAATGAAATGAAATGAAATGAAATGAAATGAAATGAAATGAAATGAAATGAAATGAAATGAAATGAAATGAAATGAAATGAAATGAAATGAAATGAAATGAAATGAAATGAAATGAAATGAAATGAAATGAAATGAAATGAAATGAAATGAAATGAAATGAAATGAAATGAAATGAAATGAAATGAAATGAAATGAAATGAAATGAAATGAAATGAAATGAAATGAAATGAAATGAAATGAAATGAAATGAAATGAAATGAAATGAAATGAAATGAAATGAAATGAAATGAAATGAAATGAAATGAAATGAAATGAAATGAAATGAAATGAAATGAAATGAAATGAAATGAAATGAAATGAAATGAAATGAAATGAAATGAAATGAAATGAAATGAAATGAAATGAAATGAAATGAAATGAAATGAAATGAAATGAAATGAAATGAAATGAAATGAAATGAAATGAAATGAAATGAAATGAAATGAAATGAAATGAAATGAAATGAAATGAAATGAAATGAAATGAAATGAAATGAAATGAAATGAAATGAAATAACTTCGGATTATTGTGACGAACTTCGGACAGTGACGTGACGAAATTCGGATTATTGTGACGAACTTCGGATAGTGACGTGACGAGCTTCTAATTATTGTGACGAACTTCGGATAATTGTAACGAAATTCGGATAGTGACGTGACGAGCTTCTAATTATTGTGACGAACTTCGGATTTTTGTGACGAACTTCGGATAATGAATGAAATGAAATGAAATGAAATGAAATGAAATGAAATGAAATGAAATGAAATGAAATGAAATGAAATGAAATGAAATGAAATGAAATGAAATGAAATGAAATGAAATGAAATGAAATGAAATGAAATGAAATGAAATGAAATGAAATGAAATGAAATGAAATGAAATGAAATGAAATGAAATGAAATGAAATGAAATGAAATGAAATGAAATGAAATGAAATGAAATGAAATGAAATGAAATGAAATGAAATGAAATGAAATGAAATGAAATGAAATGAAATGAAATGAAATGAAATGAAATGAAATGAAATGAAATGAAATGAAATGAAATGAAATGAAATGAAATGAAATGAAATGAAATGAAATGAAATGAAATGAAATGAAATGAAATGAAATGAAATGAAATGAAATGAAATGAAATGAAATGAAATGAAATGAAATGAAATGAAATGAAATGAAATGAAATGAAATGAAATGAAATGAAATGAAATGAAATGAAATGAAATGAAATGAAATGAAATGAAATGAAATGAAATGAAATGAAATGAAATGAAATGAAATGAAATGAAATGAAATGAAATGAAATGAAATGAAATGAAATGAAATGAAATGAAATGAAATGAAATGAAATGAAATGAAATGAAATGAAATGAAATGAAATGAAATGAAATGAAATGAAATGAAATGAAATGAAATGAAATGAAATGAAATGAAATGAAATGAAATGAAATGAAATGAAATGAAATGAAATGAAATGAAATGAAATGAAATGAAATGAAATGAAATGAAATGAAATGAAATGAAATGAAATGAAATGAAATGAAATGAAATGAAATGAAATGAAATGAAATGAAATGAAATGAAATGAAATGAAATGAAATGAAATGAAATGAAATGAAATGAAATGAAATGAAATGAAATGAAATGAAATGAAATGAAATGAAATGAAATGAAATGAAATGAAATGAAATGAAATGAAATGAAATGAAATGAAATGAAATGAAATGAAATGAAATGAAATGAAATGAAATAACTTCGGATTATTGTGACGAACTTCGGACAGTGACGTGACGAAATTCGGATTATTGTGACGAACTTCGGATAGTGACGTGACGAACTTCGGATAGTGCTGTGACAAACTTCAGAAAATGACGTGACGAACTTCGGATAATTGTGACGAACTTCGGATAGTGACGTGACGAACTTCGGATTATTGTGACGAACTTCGGATTATTGTGACGAACTTCGGATAGTGACGTGACGAAATTCGGCTAATTGTGACGAAATTCGGATAGTGACGTGACGAACTTCGGATTATTGTGACGAACTTCGGATTATTGTGACGAACTTCGGACAGTGACATGACGAAATTCGGATTATTGTGACGAACTTCGGATAGTGACGTGACGAACTTCGGATAGTGCTGTGACAAACTTCAGAAAATGACGTGACGAACTTCGGATAATTGTGACGAACTTCGGATAGTGACGTGACGAACTTCGGATTATTGTGACGAACTTCGGATTATTGTGACGAACTTCGGATAGTGACGTGACGAAATTCGGATAATTGTGACGAAATTCGGATAGTGACGTGACGAACTTCGGATTATTGTGACGAACTTCGGATTATTGTGACGAACTTCGGATAGTGACGTGACGAAATTCGGATAATTGTGACGAAATTCGGATAGTGACGTGACGAACTTCGGATAATGACGTGACGAAATTCGGATAATTGTGACGAAATTCGGATAGTGACGTGACGAACTTCGGATAGTGACGTGACGAACTTCGGATTATTGTGTCGAGCTTCGGATAATGACGTGACGAACTTCAGATAGTGCTGTGACGAATTTCGAATAGTGAAATGACGAACTTCGGATAACGACGTGACGAACTTCGGATTATTTTGACGTACTTAGAAAGTGACGTGACGAAATTCAGATAGTGACGTGACGAACTTCGGATTATTGTGACGAACTTCGGATAATGACGTGACGAACTTCGGATAGTGCTGTGACGAATTTTGGAAAGTGAAGTAACGAACTTCGGATAATGACGTGGCGAAATTCGGAAAATTGTGACAAAATTCAGATAGTGACGTGACGAAATTCGGATTATTGTGACGAACTTCGGATAGTGACGTGTCGAACTTCAGTTTATTGTGACGAACTTCGGATAGTGACGTGACGAACTTCGGATAGTGCTGTGACAAACTTCAGAAAATGACGTGACGAACTTCGGATAATTGTGACGAACTTCGGATAGTGACGTGACGAACTTCGGATTATTGTGACGAACTTCGGATTATTGTGACGAACTTCGGATAGTGACGTGACGAAATTCGGATAATTGTGACGAAATTCGGATAGTGACGTGACGAACTTCGGATAAAGACGTGACGAAATTCGGATAATTGTGACGAAATTCGGATAGTGACGTGACGAACTTCGGATAGTGACGTGACGAACTTCGGATTATTGTGTCGAGCTTCGGATAATGACGTGACGAACTTCAGATAGTGCTGTGACGAATTTCGAATAGTGAAATGACGAACTTCGGATAACGACGTGACGAACTTCGGATTATTTTGACGTACTTAGAAAGTGACGTGACGAAATTCAGATAGAGACGTGACGATTTTCGGATAATGAAGTGACGAACTTTTGATTATTGTGACGAACTTCGGATAGTGACGTGACGAACTTCGGATTATTGTGACGAACTTCGGATAATGACGTGACGAACTTCGGATAGTGCTGTGACGAATTTTGGAAAGTGAAGTAACGAACTTCGGATAATGACGTGGCGAAATTCGGAAAATTGTGATAAAATTCAGATAGTGACGTGACGAAATTCGGATTATTGTGACGAACTTCGGATAGTGACGTGTCGAACTTCAGTTTATTGTGACGAACTTCGGATAGTGACATGACGAAATTCGGATTATTTTGACGAAATTCGGATAAAGACGTGACAAACTTCGGATTGTTGTGACGAACTTCGGATATAGACGTGATGAACTTCGGATAGTGACGTGACGAACTTTGGATTATTGTGACGTACTTCGGATTATGCTGTGATGCGCTGAGATGAGATGAGATGAGATGAGATGAGATGAGATGAGATGAGATGAGATGAGATGAGATGAGATGAGATGAGATGAGATGAGATGAGATGAGATGAGATGAGATGAGATGAGATGAGATGAGATGAGATGAGATGAGATGAGATGAGATGAGATGAGATGAGGTGAGATGAGATGAGATGAGATGAGATGAGATGAGATGAGATGAGATGAGATGAGATGAGATGAGATGAGATGAGATGAGATGAGATGAGATGAGATGAGATGAGATGAGATGAGATGAGATGAGATGAGATGAGATGAGATGAGATGAGATGAGATGAGATGAGATGAGATGAGATGAGATGAGATGAGATGAGATGAGATGAGATGAGATGAGATGAGATGAGATGAGATGAGATGAGATGAGATGAGATGAGATGAGATGAGATGAGATGAGATGAGATGAGATGAGATGAGATGAGATGAGATGAGATGAGATGAGATGAGATGAGATGAGATGAGATGAGATGAGATGAGATGAGATGAGATGAGATGAGATGAGATGAGATGAGATGAGATGAGATGAGATGAGATGAGATGAGATGAGATGAGATGAGATGAGATGAGATGAGATGAGATGAGATGAGATGAGATGAGATGAGATGAGATGAGATGAGATGAGATGAGATGAGATGAGATGAGATGAGATGAGATGAGATGAGATGAGATGAGATGAGATGAGATGAGATGAGATGAGATGAGATGAGATGAGATGAGATGAGATGAGATGAGATGAGATGAGATGAGATGAGATGAGATGAGATGAGATGAGATGAGATGAGATGAGATGAGATGAGATGAGATGAGATGAGATGAAATAAATTAACTTAGGATTATGCTGTGACGAACTTCGGAAAGTGCTGTGACGAACTTTGGAATATTGTGACGATTTTCGAATAGTGACGTGACGAAATTCGGATTATTGTGACGAACTTCGGATAGTGACGTGACGAACTTCGGATAGTGTTGTGACAAACTTCAGAAAATGACGTGACGAACTTCGGATTATCGTGACGAAATTCGGATTATTGTGACGAACTTCGGATAGTGACGTGACGAACTTCGGATTATTGTGACGAACTTCGGATTATTGTGACGAACTTCAGATAGTGACGTGACGAAATTCGGATAATAGTGACGAAATTCGGATAATTGTAACGAAATTCGGATAGTGACGTGACGAACTTCCAATTATTGTGACGAACTTCGGATTATTGTGACGAACTTCGGGTAGTGACGTGACGAAATTCGGATTATGCTGTGACGAACTTCCAATTATTGTGACGAACTTCGGATAATTGTAACGAAATTCGGATAGTGACGTGACGAGCTTCTAATTATTGTGACGAACTTCGGATAATTGTAACGAAATTCGGATAGTGACGTGACGAGCTTCTAATTATTGTGACGAACTTCGGATTTTTGTGACGAACTTCGGATAATGAATGAAATGAAATGAAATGAAATGAAATGAAATGAAATGAAATGAAATGAAATGAAATGAAATGAAATGAAATGAAATGAAATGAAATGAAATGAAATGAAATGAAATGAAATGAAATGAAATGAAATGAAATGAAATGAAATGAAATGAAATGAAATGAAATGAAATGAAATGAAATGAAATGAAATGAAATGAAATGAAATGAAATAACTTCGGATTATTGTGACGAACTTCGGACAGTGACGTGACGAAATTCGGATTATTGTGACGAACTTCGGATAGTGACGTGACGAACTTCGGATTATTGTGACGAACTTCGGATAGTGACGTGACGAACTTCGGATAGTGCTGTGACAAACTTCAGAAAATGACGTGACGAACTTCCGATTATCGTGACGAACTTCGGATTATTGTGACGAACTTCGGATAGTGACGTGACGAACTTCGGATAATTGTGACGAACTTCGAATAGTGACGTGACGAAATTCGGATTATTGTGACGAACTTCGGATAGTGACGTGACGAACTTCGGATAGTGCTGTGACAAACTTCAGAAAATGACGTGACGAACTTCCGATTATCGTGACGAACTTTGGATTATTGTGACGAACTTCGGATAGTGACGTGACGAACTTCGGATTATTGTGACGAACTTCGGATTATTGTGACGAACTTCGGATAGTGACGTGACGAAATTCGGATAATTGTGACGAAATTCGGATAGTGACGTGACGAACTTCGGATAATGACGTGACGAAATTCGGATAATTGTGACGAAATTCGGATAGTGACGTGACGAACTTCGGATATTGACGTGACGAACTTCGAATAGTGCTGTAATGAATTTCGGATATTGACGTGATGAAAATCGGATATTGACGTGATGAAATGAAATGAAATGAAATGAAATGAAATGAAATGAAATGAAATGAAATGAAATGAAATGAAATGAAATGAAATGAAATGAAATGAAATGAAATGAAATGAAATGAAATGAAATGAAATGAAATGAAATGAAATGAAATGAAATGAAATGAAATGAAATGAAATGAAATGAAATGAAATGAAATGAAATGAAATGAAATGAAATGAAATGAAATGAAATGAAATGAAATGAAATGAAATGAAATGAAATGAAATGAAATGAAATGAAATGAAATGAAATGAAATGAAATGAAATGAAATGAAATGAAATGAAATGAAATGAAATGAAATGAAATGAAATGAAATGAAATGAAATGAAATGAAATGAAATGAAATGAAATGAAATGAAATGAAATGAAATGAAATGAAATGAAATGAAATGAAATGAAATGAAATGAAATGAAATGAAATGAAATGAAATGAAATGAAATGAAATGAAATGAAATGAAATGAAATGAAATGAAATGAAATGAAATGAAATGAAATGAAATGAAATGAAATGAAATGAAATGAAATGAAATGAAATGAAATGAAATGAAATGAAATGAAATGAAATGAAATGAAATGAAATGAAATGAAATGAAATGAAATGAAATGAAATGAAATGAAATGAAATGAAATGAAATGAAATGAAATGAAATGAAATGAAATGAAATGAAATGAAATGAAATGAAATGAAATGAAATGAAATGAAATGAAATGAAATGAAATGAAATGAAATGAAATGAAATGAAATGAAATGAAATGAAATGAAATGAAATGAAATGAAATGAAATGAAATGAAATGAAATGAAATGAAATGAAATGAAATGAAATGAAATGAAATCAAATGAAATCAAATGAAATGAAATGAAATGAAATGAAATGAAATGAAATGAAATGAAATGAAATGAAATGAAATGAAATGAAATGAAATGAAATGAAATGAAATGAAATGAAATGAAATGAAATGAAATGAAATGAAATGAAATGAAATGAAATGAAATGAAATGAAATGAAATAACTGAACTTCGGACAGTGACATGACGAAATTCGGATTATTGTGACGAACTTCGGATAGTGACGTGACGAACTTCGGATAGTGCTGTGACAAACTTCAGAAAATGACGTGACGAACTTCGGATTATTGTGACGAACTTCGGATTATTGTGACGAACTTCAGATAGTGACGTGACGAAATTCGGATAATAGTGACGAAATTCGGATAATTGTAACGAAATTCGGATAGTGACGTGACGAACTTCCAATTATTGTGACGAACTTCGGATTATTGTGACGAACTTCGGGTAGTGACGTGACGAAATTCGGATTATGCTGTGACGAACTTCCAATTATTGTGACGAACTTCGGATAATTGTAACGAAATTCGGATAGTGACGTGACGAGCTTCTAATTATTGTGACGAACTTCGGATAATTGTAACGAAATTCGGATAGTGACGTGACGAGCTTCTAATTATTGTGACGAACTTCGGATTTTTGTGACGAACTTCGGATAATGAATGAAATGAAATGAAATGAAATGAAATGAAATGAAATGAAATGAAATGAAATGAAATGAAATGAAATGAAATGAAATGAAATGAAATGAAATGAAATGAAATGAAATGAAATGAAATGAAATGAAATGAAATGAAATGAAATGAAATGAAATGAAATGAAATGAAATGAAATGAAATGAAATGAAATGAAATGAAATGAAATGAAATGAAATGAAATGAAATGAAATGAAATGAAATGAAATGAAATGAAATGAAATGAAATGAAATGAAATGAAATGAAATGAAATGAAATGAAATGAAATGAAATGAAATGAAATGAAATGAAATGAAATGAAATGAAATGAAATGAAATGAAATGAAATGAAATGAAATGAAATGAAATGAAATGAAATGAAATGAAATGAAATGAAATGAAATGAAATGAAATGAAATGAAATGAAATGAAATGAAATGAAATGAAATGAAATGAAATGAAATGAAATGAAATGAAATGAAATGAAATGAAATGAAATGAAATGAAATGAAATGAAATGAAATGAAATGAAATGAAATGAAATGAAATGAAATGAAATGAAATGAAATGAAATGAAATGAAATGAAATGAAATGAAATGAAATGAAATGAAATGAAATGAAATGAAATGAAATGAAATGAAATGAAATGAAATGAAATGAAATGAAATGAAATGAAATGAAATGAAATGAAATGAAATGAAATGAAATGAAATGAAATGAAATGAAATGAAATGAAATGAAATGAAATGAAATGAAATGAAATGAAATGAAATGAAATGAAATGAAATGAAATGAAATGAAATGAAATGAAATGAAATGAAATGAAATGAAATGAAATGAAATGAAATGAAATGAAATGAAATGAAATGAAATGAAATGAAATGAAATGAAATGAAATGAAATGAAATGAAATGAAATGAAATGAAATGAAATGAAATGAAATGAAATGAAATGAAATGAAATGAAATGAAATGAAATGAAATGAAATGAAATGAAATGAAATGAAATGAAATGAAATGAAATGAAATGAAATGAAATGAAATGAAATGAAATGAAATGAAATGAAATGAAATGAAATGAAATGAAATGAAATGAAATGAAATGAAATGAAATGAAATGAAATGAAATGAAATGAAATGAAATGAAATGAAATGAAATGAAATGAAATGAAATGAAATGAAATGAAATGAAATGAAATGAAATGAAATGAAATGAAATGAAATGAAATGAAATGAAATGAAATGAAATGAAATGAAATGAAATGAAATGAAATGAAATGAAATGAAATGAAATGAAATGAAATGAAATGAAATGAAATGAAATGAAATGAAATGAAATGAAATAACTTCGGATTATTGTGACGAACTTCGGACAGTGACGTGACGAAATTCGGATTATTGTGACGAACTTCGGATAGTGACGTGACGAACTTCGGATAGTGCTGTGACAAACTTCAGAAAATGACGTGACGAACTTCGGATAATTGTGACGAACTTCGGATAGTGACGTGACGAACTTCGGATTATTGTGACGAACTTCGGATTATTGTGACGAACTTCGGATAGTGACGTGACGAAATTCGGCTAATTGTGACGAAATTCGGATAGTGACGTGACGAACTTCGGATTATTGTGACGAACTTCGGATTATTGTGACGAACTTCGGACAGTGACATGACGAAATTCGGATTATTGTGACGAACTTCGGATAGTGACGTGACGAACTTCGGATAGTGCTGTGACAAACTTCAGAAAATGACGTGACGAACTTCGGATAATTGTGACGAACTTCGGATAGTGACGTGACGAACTTCGGATTATTGTGACGAACTTCGGATTATTGTGACGAACTTCGGATAGTGACGTGACGAAATTCGGATAATTGTGACGAAATTCGGATAGTGACGTGACGAACTTCGGATTATTGTGACGAACTTCGGATTATTGTGACGAACTTCGGATAGTGACGTGACGAAATTCGGATAATTGTGACGAAATTCGGATAGTGACGTGACGAACTTCGGATAATGACGTGACGAAATTCGGATAATTGTGACGAAATTCGGATAGTGACGTGACGAACTTCGGATAGTGACGTGACGAACTTCGGATTATTGTGTCGAGCTTCGGATAATGACGTGACGAACTTCAGATAGTGCTGTGACGAATTTCGAATAGTGAAATGACGAACTTCGGATAACGACGTGACGAACTTCGGATTATTTTGACGTACTTAGAAAGTGACGTGACGAAATTCAGATAGTGACGTGACGAACTTCGGATTATTGTGACGAACTTCGGATAATGACGTGACGAACTTCGGATAGTGCTGTGACGAATTTTGGAAAGTGAAGTAACGAACTTCGGATAATGACGTGGCGAAATTCGGAAAATTGTGACAAAATTCAGATAGTGACGTGACGAAATTCGGATTATTGTGACGAACTTCGGATAGTGACGTGTCGAACTTCAGTTTATTGTGACGAACTTCGGATAGTGACGTGACGAACTTCGGATAGTGCTGTGACAAACTTCAGAAAATGACGTGACGAACTTCGGATAATTGTGACGAACTTCGGATAGTGACGTGACGAACTTCGGATTATTGTGACGAACTTCGGATTATTGTGACGAACTTCGGATAGTGACGTGACGAAATTCGGATAATTGTGACGAACTTCGGATAGTGACGTGACGAACTTCGGATAATGACGTGACGAAATTCGGATAATTGTGACGAAATTCGGATAGTGACGTGACGAACTTCGGATAGTGACGTGACGAACTTCGGATTATTGTGTCGAGCTTCGGATAATGACGTGACGAACTTCAGATAGTGCTGTGACGAATTTCGAATAGTGAAATGACGAACTTCGGATAACGACGTGACGAACTTCGGATTATTTTGACGTACTTAGAAAGTGACGTGACGAAATTCAGATAGAGACGTGACGATTTTCGGATAATGAAGTGACGAACTTTTGATTATTGTGACGAACTTCGGATAGTGACGTGACGAACTTCGGATTATTGTGACGAACTTCGGATAATGACGTGACGAACTTCGGATAGTGCTGTGACGAATTTTGGAAAGTGAAGTAACGAACTTCGGATAATGACGTGGCGAAATTCGGAAAATTGTGATAAAATTCAGATAGTGACGTGACGAAATTCGGATTATTGTGACGAACTTCGGATAGTGACGTGTCGAACTTCAGTTTATTGTGACGAACTTCGGATAGTGACATGACGAAATTCGGATTATTTTGACGAAATTCGGATAAAGACGTGACAAACTTCGGATTGTTGTGACGAACTTCGGATATAGACGTGATGAACTTCGGATAGTGACGTGACGAACTTTGGATTATTGTGACGTACTTCGGATTATGCTGTGATGCGCTGAGATGAGATGAGATGAGATGAGATGAGATGAGATGAGATGAGATGAGATGAGATGAGATGAGATGAGATGAGATGAGATGAGATGAGATGAGATGAGATGAGATGAGATGAGATGAGATGAGATGAGATGAGATGAGATGAGATGAGATGAGATGAGATGAGATGAGATGAGATGAGATGAGATGAGATGAGATGAGGTGAGATGAGATGAGATGAGATGAGATGAGATGAGATGAGATGAGATGAGATGAGATGAGATGAGATGAGATGAGATGAGATGAGATGAGATGAGATGAGATGAGATGAGATGAGATGAGATGAGATGAGATGAGATGAGATGAGATGAGATGAGATGAGATGAGATGAGATGAGATGAGATGAGATGAGATGAGATGAGATGAGATGAGATGAGATGAGATGAGATGAGATGAGATGAGATGAGATGAGATGAGATGAGATGAGATGAGATGAGATGAGATGAGATGAGATGAGATGAGATGAGATGAGATGAGATGAGATGAGATGAGATGAGATGAGATGAGATGAGATGAGATGAGATGAGATGAGATGAGATGAGATGAGATGAGATGAGATGAGATGAGATGAGATGAGATGAGATGAGATGAGATGAGATGAGATGAGATGAGATGAGATGAGATGAGATGAGATGAGATGAGATGAGATGAGATGAGATGAGATGAGATGAGATGAGATGAGATGAGATGAGATGAGATGAGATGAGATGAGATGAGATGAGATGAGATGAGATGAGATGAGATGAGATGAGATGAGATGAGATGAGATGAGATGAGATGAGATGAGATGAGATGAGATGAGATGAGATGAGATGAGATGAAATAAATTAACTTAGGATTATGCTGTGACGAACTTCGGAAAGTGCTGTGACGAACTTTGGAATATTGTGACGATTTTCGAATAGTGACGTGACGAAATTCGGATTATTGTGACGAACTTCGGATAGTGACGTGACGAACTTCGGATAGTGTTGTGACAAACTTCAGAAAATGACGTGACGAACTTCGGATTATCGTGACGAAATTCGGATTATTGTGACGAACTTCGGATAGTGACGTGACGAACTTCGGATTATTGTGACGAACTTCGGATTATTGTGACGAACTTCAGATAGTGACGTGACGAAATTCGGATAATAGTGACGAAATTCGGATAATTGTAACGAAATTCGGATAGTGACGTGACGAACTTCCAATTATTGTGACGAACTTCGGATTATTGTGACGAACTTCGGGTAGTGACGTGACGAAATTCGGATTATGCTGTGACGAACTTCCAATTATTGTGACGAACTTCGGATAATTGTAACGAAATTCGGATAGTGACGTGACGAGCTTCTAATTATTGTGACGAACTTCGGATAATTGTAACGAAATTCGGATAGTGACGTGACGAGCTTCTAATTATTGTGACGAACTTCGGATTTTTGTGACGAACTTCGGATAATGAATGAAATGAAATGAAATGAAATGAAATGAAATGAAATGAAATGAAATGAAATGAAATGAAATGAAATGAAATGAAATGAAATGAAATGAAATGAAATGAAATGAAATGAAATGAAATGAAATGAAATGAAATGAAATGAAATGAAATGAAATGAAATGAAATGAAATGAAATGAAATGAAATGAAATGAAATGAAATGAAATGAAATGAAATGAAATAACTTCGGATTATTGTGACGAACTTCGGACAGTGACGTGACGAAATTCGGATTATTGTGACGAACTTCGGATAGTGACGTGACGAACTTCGGATTATTGTGACGAACTTCGGATAGTGACGTGACGAACTTCGGATAGTGCTGTGACAAACTTCAGAAAATGACGTGACGAACTTCCGATTATCGTGACGAACTTCGGATTATTGTGACGAACTTCGGATAGTGACGTGACGAACTTCGGATAATTGTGACGAACTTCGAATAGTGACGTGACGAAATTCGGATTATTGTGACGAACTTCGGATAGT
>CAKLHH010000025.1:0-70000 GCA_921972225.1 Euplexia lucipara | reverse complement strand
CGGCCTCCTCCTGCGCTGCTGAAGACTGAAGCCTGACGTCCCTCGACTATTCTACAGCAGAGAGAGACACCTTTGACGGCCTCCGCCTCCTCTACTGAAGACCGAAGCCTGATGCCCCTCAGCCACATCTACTGCTGAGAGAGGGCCACCTTTTCTTCATTAATTTCATCCTTCATCTTTCATTCATCAGTTTTCCTCTCTTCTTTACCCTAGCTCCACTAGGTAGGCTTGGTATTAATAAATTCTTATTTATTCCCTCTAATCTTTTCATACAACAGTGCTCTCCTCCTAGGTAGGTAGGTACTGTTACGTTACAGTTTGGCGCCCAATTTTTATCTAACCCACCCCTCTTTTTATTTCAGACGTTCTTCACTTCTCTCAAAATTCTAAAACACACTTCCATCAAGTGAGTATTATTTGGTAAACATTTGGTAAACATATCTTTTCTTCACCCATCTTAACTTTTGCTCAATTTTTTTCACCTCTCACTCACATTCTCTGTTATCGAAAGATAATCGGCACCCTATCGGCCTCTTGGATGTGTTAACCCACTTGTGGGCACTACCAAGGTTGGAGATAGGTCACTCTACGAACGGCTATTGGAGAATATCCCGTAGTCGTTTTACTATACATCACTACACTACATCCCCACACACTTGCACACCACAAGTTTACCCCAGTGGTATTCACACCCAATGACCGCTTGATGTGCTAATCCATTCGTGGACACTCCCAAGTTGGTTGTTGGGACACTTCACAACAGACACAGGACAATATCCTGTGGATGTTATTATTTGCATTTACTTATTTATTATATTCTCACTGTACTAATTGAGTAAAATTTAATTTTGGTTTTACTTGATATTTACTTGTCACGCGTTGCCAAGTAACGGTTATGTCCCATGGAGATCTAATCTTCTTGTATTAGAAAAAAGTTTCTTATCTAACTTTGTGGTGGCGAAAACCGGTACTAAATTTTTAAACTCTTAATCTCTTAAAACTTACCAATCATGGATAAACTAATAAAATACTCTTCACTACACCACCACCACCACTACCACCACCACTTGTTTTCATTTTGGAGGATCAGAGCGGTGTTAGAGGAAAATGGCACGTCAAAGATTTCAAAGTTTAGTTATTTGCTCACTCCTAGTAAAAACCTTAATTTGTTATAAATATTTTTACTAATAACTTGTAAAAACCATTTAGATATAAATTTCATACTTCACAAGGTTAAACCCTCCCAAAAACTCTTGGCTTAAGTTATTTCCCTCTTTTTATTTCTTTATTTTTTTTTATAGAGCGGTACACAACTCTCTAAATAAGCCATTGTGTCGAGCGGTCTGACAACTCGAAAAATAAGCCCTTTGTCTACCTTTTTTTTTTTTTAACTTGTAAATATATTTATCCTTGAACTTCTCTCTCCTTGACTTCGAGCTTGAACTACTCGTTACTTCTCTTAAACACTTTAAAGCTTAAAGCTTTCTCTTAAGCACTTATGCTTTTAATTCTTGGCTGCTTTTCTTAAGCAGAAAAACCTGTAAATAATTTATTTTATTTTTTTTCGGGTCTTAGAACAGGTGCGGATTACGACACCTAAATTAAATAAATAAGCCTTCGTAAAACTTAAAAAATAATTCCTTGTGGAGTATGCGTCATCGATTGTGAACCATATCCCCTAAAGTATGCTGGTGATGTATGATTGAGGAAGTATGAATAGAAGGTTGATGTAAGGTGTATGAAAGAGCAAGGTCTTATTTAAAACCTCTAAATTTTTCATGTTAGTAATTTTCTGGGTTATGGGGAATCTTAGTATTAATTTCTTTAACTTACTTGTACCACTGTAAATACTCATTTAACTTACTTTTTTTTTTAATGATTTATTGTTCTTTTACTCTAAAAGAAAATTTTTTCATTGTATTCAAAAATTTTCCGGGGTTTTCGGGGTATTGTAATGTTGTCTTTACATTGTGATTTTACTTACATTTTTGTACATTGTTTAACCTGAAATTTTAAAGCATTCACCCTCCCTAGGTAGTTACATGCTCATTACTTGGAGGCAAAGCATACCTTTTGTCTTATATTATCATATTTATTATTTAAGTTTTTCTATAAATTATGTTTGTTTACATTCGTAATGTCTGCTAGTGACAGGTCTAGTTTTATTTTTAATTTGTCTGGAGCTAGTTGTAGGTCGTATATGTAAACCACATCGACCTCATTATTTTTCTTTTACTTTGCTTTGTATTGTGTTCTAAAACCTTTCAAAATTCAATCATCTGTCATTCTGTCCATTTACCTTGGAGCCAGGTGGAATTTGGCAGTCTTCGTTTGGATCTGAAAGGCTTAGCAAGTCATATTAGCTGCGAGTCTAATATTTATGGCCTCTCTGTCCTCCGGCCCTCTAAACTGACGTCCTCCGCCTCCTCTGCAGAAGTCTGAAGCCTAACGTCCCTCGGCCATTACTAGAGCCGAGAGGACCACTTCTGACGGCCTCCTCCTCCTCTGCAGAAGTCTGAAGCCTAACGTCCCTCGGCCATTATTAGAGCCGAGAGGACCACCTCTGACGGCCTCCTCCTCCGCTGCTGAAGACTCAAGCCTGACGTCCCTCGGCCATTACTAGAGCCGAGAGGACCTCCTCTGACGGACTCCTTCTCCTGACGGCCTCCTCCTGCGCTGCTGAAGACTGAAGCCTGACGTCCCTCGACTATTCTACAGCAGAGAGAGACACCTTTGACGGCCTCCGCCTCCTCTACTGAAGACCGAAGCCTGATGCCCCTCAGCCACATCTACTGCTGAGAGAGGGCCACCTTTTCTTCATTAATTTCATCCTTCATCTTTCATTCATCAGTTTTCCTCTCTTCTTTACCCTAGCTCCACTAGGTAGGCTTGGTATTAATAAATTCTTATTTATTCCCTCTAATCTTTTCATACAACAGTGCTCTCCTCCTAGGTAGGTAGGTACTGTTACGTTACAAACTTCAGAAAATGACGTGACGAACTTCCGATTATCGTGACGAACTTCGGATTATTGTGACGAACTTCGGATAGTGACGTGACGAACTTCGGATAATTGTGACGAACTTCGGATAGTGACGTGACGAAATTCGGATTATTGTGACGAACTTCGGATAGTGACGTGACGAACTTCGGATAGTGCTGTGACAAACTTCAGAAAATGACGTGACGAACTTCCGATTATCGTGACGAACTTTGGATTATTGTGACGAACTTCGGATAGTGACGTGACGAACTTCGGATTATTGTGACGAACTTCGGATTATTGTGACGAACTTCGGATAGTGACGTGACGAAATTCGGATAATTGTGACGAAATTCGGATAGTGACGTGACGAACTTCGGATAATGACGTGACGAACTTCGGATAGTGCTGTGACGAATTTTGGAAAGTGAAGTAACGAACTTCGGATAATGACGTGGCGAAATTCGGAAAATTGTGACAAAATTCAGATAGTGACGTGACGAGAACTTCGGATAGTGACATGACGAAATTCGGATTATTTTGACGAAATTCGGATAAAGACGTGACAAACTTCGGATTGTTGTGACGAACTTCGGATATAGACGTGATGAACTTCGGATAGTGACGTGACGAACTTTGGATTATTGTGACGTACTTCGGATTATGCTGTGATGCGCTGAGATGAGATGAGATGAGATGAGATGAGATGAGATGAGATGAGATGAGATGAGATGAGATGAGATGAGTTGAGATGAGATGAGATGAGATGAGATGAGATGAGATGAGATGAGATGAGATGAGATGAGATGAGATGAGTTGAGATGAGATGAGATGAGCTGAGATGAGATGAGATGAGATGAGATGAGATGAGATGAGATGAGATGAGATGAGATGAGATGAGATGAGATGAGATGAGATGAGATGAGATGAGATGAGATGAGATGAGATGAGATGAGATGAGATGAGATGAGATGAGATGAGATGAGATGAGATGAGATGAGATGAGATGAGATGAGATGAGATGAGATGAGATGAGATGAGATGAGATGAGATGAGATGAGATGAGATGAGATGAGATGAGATGAGATGAGATGAGATGAGATGAGATGAGATGAGATGAGATGAGATGAGATGAGATGAGATGAGATGAGATGAGATGAGATGAGATGAGATGAGATGAAATGAAATAAATTAACTTAGGATTATGCTGTGACGAACTTCGGAAAGTGCTGTGACGAACTTTGGAATATTGTGACGATTTTCGAATAGTGACGTGACGAAATTCGGATTATTGTGACGGACTTCGGATAGTGACGTGACGAACTTCGGATAGTGTTGTGACAAACTTCAGAAAATGACGTGACGAACTTCGGATTATCGTGACGAAATTCGGATTATTGTGACGAACTTCGGATAGTGACGTGACGAACTTCGGATTATTGTGACGAACTTCGGATTATTGTGACGAACTTCAGATAGTGACGTGACGAAATTCGGATAATAGTGACGAAATTCGGATAATTGTAACGAAATTCGGATAGTGACGTGACGAACTTCCAATTATTGTGACGAACTTCGGATTATTGTGACGAACTTCGGGTAGTGACGTGACGAAATTCGGATTATGCTGTGACGAACTTCCAATTATTGTGACGAACTTCGGATAATTGTAACGAAATTCGGATAGTGACGTGACGAGCTTCTAATTATTGTGACGAACTTCGGATAATTGTAACGAAATTCGGATAGTGACGTGACGAGCTTCTAATTATTGTGACGAACTTCGGATTTTTGTGACGAACTTCGGATAATGAATGAAATGAAATGAAATGAAATGAAATGAAATGAAATGAAATGAAATGAAATGAAATGAAATGAAATGAAATGAAATGAAATGAAATGAAATGAAATGAAATGAAATGAAATGAAATGAAATGAAATGAAATGAAATGAAATGAAATGAAATGAAATGAAATGAAATGAAATGAAATGAAATGAAATGAAATGAAATGAAATGAAATGAAATGAAATGAAATGAAATGAAATGAAATGAAATGAAATGAAATGAAATGAAATGAAATGAAATGAAATGAAATGAAATGAAATGAAATGAAATGAAATGAAATGAAATGAAATGAAATGAAATGAAATGAAATGAAATGAAATGAAATGAAATGAAATGAAATGAAATGAAATGAAATGAAATGAAATGAAATGAAATGAAATGAAATGAAATGAAATGAAATGAAATGAAATGAAATGAAATGAAATGAAATGAAATGAAATGAAATGAAATGAAATGAAATGAAATGAAATGAAATGAAATGAAATGAAATGAAATGAAATGAAATGAAATGAAATGAAATGAAATGAAATGAAATGAAATGAAATGAAATGAAATGAAATGAAATGAAATGAAATGAAATGAAATGAAATGAAATGAAATGAAATGAAATGAAATGAAATGAAATGAAATGAAATGAAATGAAATGAAATGAAATGAAATGAAATGAAATGAAATGAAATGAAATGAAATGAAATGAAATGAAATGAAATGAAATGAAATGAAATGAAATGAAATGAAATGAAATGAAATGAAATGAAATGAAATGAAATGAAATGAAATGAAATGAAATGAAATGAAATGAAATGAAATGAAATGAAATGAAATGAAATGAAATGAAATGAAATGAAATGAAATGAAATGAAATGAAATGAAATGAAATGAAATGAAATGAAATGAAATGAAATGAAATGAAATGAAATGAAATGAAATGAAATGAAATGAAATGAAATGAAATGAAATGAAATGAAATGAAATGAAATGAAATGAAATGAAATAACTTCGGATTATTGTGACGAACTTCGGACAGTGACGTGACGAAATTCGGATTATTGTGACGAACTTCGGATAGTGACGTGACGAACTTCGGATAGTGCTGTGACAAACTTCAGAAAATGACGTGACGAACTTCCGATTATCGTGACGAACTTCGGATTATTGTGACGAACTTCGGATAGTGACGTGACGAACTTCGGATAATTGTGACGAACTTCGAATAGTGACGTGACGAAATTCGGATTATTGTGACGAACTTCGGATAGTGACGTGACGAACTTCGGATAGTGCTGTGACAAACTTCAGAAAATGACGTGACGAGACGTGACGAACTTCCGATTATCGTGACGAACTTTGGATTATTGTGACGAACTTCGGATAGTGACGTGACGAACTTCGGATTATTGTGACGAACTTCGGATTATTGTGACGAACTTCGGATAGTGACGTGACGAAATTCGGATAATTGTGACGAAATTCGGATAGTGACGTGACGAACTTCGGATAATGACGTGACGAAATTCGGATAATTGTGACGAAATTCGGATAGTGACGTGACGAACTTCGGATATTGACGTGACGAACTTCGAATAGTGCTGTAATGAATTTCGGATATTGACGTGATGAAAATCGGATATTGACGTGATGAAATGAAATGAAATGAAATGAAATGAAATGAAATGAAATGAAATGAAATGAAATGAAATGAAATGAAATGAAATGAAATGAAATGAAATGAAATGAAATGAAATGAAATGAAATGAAATGAAATGAAATGAAATGAAATGAAATGAAATGAAATGAAATGAAATGAAATGAAATGAAATGAAATGAAATGAAATGAAATGAAATGAAATGAAATGAAATGAAATGAAATGAAATGAAATGAAATGAAATGAAATGAAATGAAATGAAATGAAATGAAATGAAATGAAATGAAATGAAATGAAATGAAATGAAATGAAATGAAATGAAATGAAATGAAATGAAATGAAATGAAATGAAATGAAATGAAATGAAATGAAATGAAATGAAATGAAATGAAATGAAATGAAATGAAATGAAATGAAATGAAATGAAATGAAATGAAATGAAATGAAATGAAATGAAATGAAATGAAATGAAATGAAATGAAATGAAATGAAATGAAATGAAATGAAATGAAATGAAATGAAATGAAATGAAATGAAATGAAATGAAATGAAATGAAATGAAATGAAATGAAATGAAATGAAATGAAATGAAATGAAATGAAATGAAATGAAATGAAATGAAATGAAATGAAATGAAATGAAATGAAATGAAATGAAATGAAATGAAATGAAATGAAATGAAATGAAATAACTTCGGATTATTGTGACGAACTTCGGACAGTGACATGACGAAATTCGGATTATTGTGACGAACTTCGGATAGTGACGTGACGAACTTCGGATAGTGCTGTGACAAACTTCAGAAAATGACGTGACGAACTTCGGATTATTGTGACGAACTTCGGATTATTGTGACGAACTTCAGATAGTGACGTGACGAAATTCGGATAATAGTGACGAAATTCGGATAATTGTAACGAAATTCGGATAGTGACGTGACGAACTTCCAATTATTGTGACGAACTTCGGATTATTGTGACGAACTTCGGGTAGTGACGTGACGAAATTCGGATTATGCTGTGACGAACTTCCAATTATTGTGACGAACTTCGGATAATTGTAACGAAATTCGGATAGTGACGTGACGAGCTTCTAATTATTGTGACGAACTTCGGATAATTGTAACGAAATTCGGATAGTGACGTGACGAGCTTCTAATTATTGTGACGAACTTCGGATTTTTGTGACGAACTTCGGATAATGAATGAAATGAAATGAAATGAAATGAAATGAAATGAAATGAAATGAAATGAAATGAAATGAAATGAAATGAAATGAAATGAAATGAAATGAAATGAAATGAAATGAAATGAAATGAAATGAAATGAAATGAAATGAAATGAAATGAAATGAAATGAAATGAAATGAAATGAAATGAAATGAAATGAAATGAAATGAAATGAAATGAAATGAAATGAAATGAAATGAAATGAAATGAAATGAAATGAAATGAAATGAAATGAAATGAAATGAAATGAAATGAAATGAAATGAAATGAAATGAAATGAAATGAAATGAAATGAAATGAAATGAAATGAAATGAAATGAAATGAAATGAAATGAAATGAAATGAAATGAAATGAAATCAAATCAAATCAAATCAAATCAAATCAAATGAAATGAAATGAAATGAAATGAAATGAAATGAAATGAAATGAAATGAAATGAAATGAAATGAAATGAAATGAAATGAAATGAAATGAAATGAAATGAAATGAAATGAAATGAAATGAAATGAAATGAAATGAAATGAAATGAAATGAAATGAAATGAAATGAAATGAAATGAAATGAAATGAAATGAAATGAAATGAAATGAAATGAAATGAAATGAAATGAAATGAAATGAAATGAAATGAAATGAAATGAAATGAAATGAAATGAAATGAAATGAAATGAAATGAAATGAAATGAAATGAAATGAAATGAAATGAAATGAAATGAAATGAAATGAAATGAAATGAAATGAAATGAAATGAAATGAAATGAAATGAAATGAAATGAAATGAAATGAAATGAAATGAAATGAAATGAAATGAAATGAAATGAAATGAAATGAAATGAAATGAAATGAAATGAAATGAAATGAAATGAAATGAAATGAAATGAAATGAAATGAAATGAAATGAAATGAAATGAAATGAAATGAAATGAAATGAAATGAAATGAAATGAAATGAAATGAAATGAAATGAAATGAAATGAAATGAAATGAAATGAAATGAAATGAAATGAAATGAAATGAAATGAAATGAAATGAAATGAAATGAAATGAAATGAAATGAAATGAAATGAAATGAAATGAAATGAAATGAAATGAAATGAAATGAAATGAAATGAAATGAAATGAAATGAAATGAAATGAAATGAAATGAAATGAAATGAAATGAAATGAAATGAAATGAAATGAAATGAAATGAAATGAAATGAAATGAAATGAAATGAAATGAAATGAAATGAAATGAAATGAAATGAAATGAAATGAAATGAAATGAAATGAAATGAAATGAAATGAAATGAAATGAAATGAAATGAAATGAAATGAAATGAAATGAAATAACTTCGGATTATTGTGACGAACTTCGGACAGTGACGTGACGAAATTCGGATTATTGTGACGAACTTCGGATAGTGACGTGACGAACTTCGGATAGTGCTGTGACAAACTTGTAATGTTGTCTTTACATTGTGATTTTACTTACATTTTTGTACATTGTTTAACCTGAAATTTTAAAGCATTCACCCTCCCTAGGTAGTTACATGCTCATTACTTGGAGGCAAAGCATACCTTTTGTCTTATATTATCATATTTATTATTTAAGTTTTTCTATAAATTATGTTTGTTTACATTCGTAATGTCTGCTAGTGACAGGTCTAGTTTTATTTTTAATTTGTCTGGAGCTAGTTGTAGGTCGTATATGTAAACCACATCGACCTCATTATTTTTCTTTTACTTTGCTTTGTATTGTGTTCTAAAACCTTTCAAAATTCAATCATCTGTCATTCTGTCCATTTACCTTGGAGCCAGGTGGAATTTGGCAGTCTTCGTTTGGATCTGAAAGGCTTAGCAAGTCATATTAGCTGCGAGTCTAATATTTATGGCCTCTCTGTCCTCCGGCCCTCTAAACTGACGTCCTCCGCCTCCTCTGCAGAAGTCTGAAGCCTAACGTCCCTCGGCCATTACTAGAGCCGAGAGGACCACTTCTGACGGCCTCCTCCTCCTCTGCAGAAGTCTGAAGCCTAACGTCCCTCGGCCATTATTAGAGCCGAGAGGACCACCTCTGACGGCCTCCTCCTCCGCTGCTGAAGACTCAAGCCTGACGTCCCTCGGCCATTACTAGAGCCGAGAGGACCTCCTCTGACGGACTCCTTCTCCTGACGGCCTCCTCCTGCGCTGCTGAAGACTGAAGCCTGACGTCCCTCGACTATTCTACAGCAGAGAGAGACACCTTTGACGGCCTCCGCCTCCTCTACTGAAGACCGAAGCCTGATGCCCCTCAGCCACATCTACTGCTGAGAGAGGGCCACCTTTTCTTCATTAATTTCATCCTTCATCTTTCATTCATCAGTTTTCCTCTCTTCTTTACCCTAGCTCCACTAGGTAGGCTTGGTATTAATAAATTCTTATTTATTCCCTCTAATCTTTTCATACAACAGTGCTCTCCTCCTAGGTAGGTAGGTACTGTTACGTTACAGTTTGGCGCCCAATTTTTATCTAACCCACCCCTCTTTTTATTTCAGACGTTCTTCACTTCTCTCAAAATTCTAAAACACACTTCCATCAAGTGAGTATTATTTGGTAAACATTTGGTAAACATATCTTTTCTTCACCCATCTTAACTTTTGCTCAATTTTTTTCACCTCTCACTCACATTCTCTGTTATCGAAAGATAATCGGCACCCTATCGGCCTCTTGGATGTGTTAACCCACTTGTGGGCACTACCAAGGTTGGAGATAGGTCACTCTACGAACGGCTATTGGAGAATATCCCGTAGTCGTTTTACTATACATCACTACACTACATCCCCACACACTTGCACACCACAAGTTTACCCCAGTGGTATTCACACCCAATGACCGCTTGATGTGCTAATCCATTCGTGGACACTCCCAAGTTGGTTGTTGGGACACTTCACAACAGACACAGGACAATATCCTGTGGATGTTATTATTTGCATTTACTTATTTATTATATTCTCACTGTACTAATTGAGTAAAATTTAATTTTGGTTTTACTTGATATTTACTTGTCACGCGTTGCCAAGTAACGGTTATGTCCCATGGAGATCTAATCTTCTTGTATTAGAAAAAAGTTTCTTATCTAACTTTGTGGTGGCGAAAACCGGTACTAAATTTTTAAACTCTTAATCTCTTAAAACTTACCAATCATGGATAAACTAATAAAATACTCTTCACTACACCACCACCACCACTACCACCACCACTTGTTTTCATTTTGGAGGATCAGAGCGGTGTTAGAGGAAAATGGCACGTCAAAGATTTCAAAGTTTAGTTATTTGCTCACTCCTAGTAAAAACCTTAATTTGTTATAAATATTTTTACTAATAACTTGTAAAAACCATTTAGATATAAATTTCATACTTCACAAGGTTAAACCCTCCCAAAAACTCTTGGCTTAAGTTATTTCCCTCTTTTTATTTCTTTATTTTTTTTTATAGAGCGGTACACAACTCTCTAAATAAGCCATTGTGTCGAGCGGTCTGACAACTCGAAAAATAAGCCCTTTGTCTACCTTTTTTTTTTTTTAACTTGTAAATATATTTATCCTTGAACTTCTCTCTCCTTGACTTCGAGCTTGAACTACTCGTTACTTCTCTTAAACACTTTAAAGCTTATAGCTTTCTCTTAAGCACTTATGCTTTTAATTCTTGGCTGCTTTTCTTAAGCAGAAAAACCTGTAAATAATTTATTTTATTTTTTTTCGGGTCTTAGAACAGGTGCGGATTACGACACCTAAATTAAATAAATAAGCCTTCGTAAAACTTAAAAAATAATTCCTTGTGGAGTATGCGTCATCGATTGTGAACCATATCCCCTAAAGTATGCTGGTGATGTATGATTGAGGAAGTATGAATAGAAGGTTGATGTAAGGTGTATGAAAGAGCAAGGTCTTATTTAAAACCTCTAAATTTTTCATGTTAGTAATTTTCTGGGTTATGGGGAATCTTAGTATTAATTTCTTTAACTTACTTGTACCACTGTAAATACTCATTTAACTTACTTTTTTTTTTAATGATTTATTGTTCTTTTACTCTAAAAGAAAATTTTTTCATTGTATTCAAAAATTTTCCGGGGTTTTCGGGGTATTGTAATGTTGTCTTTACATTGTGATTTTACTTACATTTTTGTACATTGTTTAACCTGAAATTTTAAAGCATTCACCCTCCCTAGGTAGTTACATGCTCATTACTTGGAGGCAAAGCATACCTTTTGTCTTATATTATCATATTTATTATTTAAGTTTTTCTATAAATTATGTTTGTTTACATTCGTAATGTCTGCTAGTGACAGGTCTAGTTTTATTTTTAATTTGTCTGGAGCTAGTTGTAGGTCGTATATGTAAACCACATCGACCTCATTATTTTTCTTTTACTTTGCTTTGTATTGTGTTCTAAAACCTTTCAAAATTCAATCATCTGTCATTCTGTCCATTTACCTTGGAGCCAGGTGGAATTTGGCAGTCTTCGTTTGGATCTGAAAGGCTTAGCAAGTCATATTAGCTGCGAGTCTAATATTTATGGCCTCTCTGTCCTCCGGCCCTCTAAACTGACGTCCTCCGCAGTAGGTTATAATTGGGGGTTCTGGATCACTCGCTCTCGCTCGAGCGCGTGATCCAGAACTCCCCAATTTATACCTACTATCATTGACTTATCGATGTCTTTTTATCCACTACGGTTTTTAAACTGATGAGCGAATGTTGCTACCGGTTCGTTGTAATTGTCTCTCGCTTTGCTCGAGCGCGTGATCCAGAACTCCCCAATTTATACCTATCATTGACTTGTCGATGTATTTTTATCCACTACGGTTTTTAAACTGATGAGCGAATTGTTGCTACCGTTTCTTTGTGATTGCCTCCAGTTCACAGCAGTTCACTCGAACGGTTGATCAGATTCAGAACTCCTCAATTTATACCGTCGCACATTATCGCGATCGTTGGCGTGGCGTCGAACTACAGTGGAGCAAAACTATCGAGCGTACATTACAACAATATCATGTTCGATAGCTGCACCGCGTTAAACCGAAATGTATTGAGCGCTACAGCGTTCAATATATTAGCAACCGTGCAAGTTAATGTCATCGGTGCCTTGGATACGGATAGAAATCCAGAAAAAGAATTGAGGATTGTTTTTTTTTTTTTTTACTTAACTGTATTATGGAGATAGAGTAATTGATTATAATATAAAATAATGTAAAAAATCATAAAAACCAAGCTGGAACTGGAACAAATATTCATTTGTTCTGTGCGGGAATCGAACCAGCAAAACACTTTTGACGCATTTGTTAAGGCATCTATTAAACCTACTATTTACATTGTGATGTCGCACTCTTAACCAATGCGCCAAATGTGTCTTTAGAGATGTGACAAAATATTGGACCACTTTGTCCTAATAATTAATTTATTAAATTTTTGGAACTACAAACATAATGTAACCCAGCAGTTTTCTAATTCCAGTGCAACCAAAAATGATAGTTAAGACCTTTTTCTTTGCACTTCAATAGTTTCAGTTGTTCTAAATTAGATCTTATTTTTATACAATTTAAGTTCATATTGCTATCAGTAGAAATAACGCGATTTGCCAATTTAATGCAAAGGCATTCCGTATAGTACACAGGCACATTGTTGATATCGACATGTTTCGACTTGATTCTACTACCAAGCATGATGTTTAGATAAAATAGGCATTGTTATGAAGAAATTTAAACCGTAAAGACGTGAATTACAAGACATGCATTTATACGCCATAAAAGAATCTGTTTTGTACAGATTGTAGAAGAAAGCTTTTGACTGTAACACAGTAAACACATTTATTTTGTTTGATTCAAGCACAATGTCGGTAAGTAATAGTTATTATTATTGATTTTAATATTTTTAATAATTATAATGTAGGCATTGTATGTATCTATATTTATAACACTATTTATTTCTGTTTTCAGGACGGCGAGGATCTTTTTAATTTTATCCCCAACAAGCAACTGAAGGAATCGGTTTCATCACGACTCAATTTGAAGAGAAAAAATGATGCGACAGGCCCTCCACAGAAACGCGAAAGACAGCAAAACTACTCATATATCAAAACCAGGGCGCCAAATACATCTTCAAGGACATGCGCAATCAAAATTGAGATATACGAAAGTGATAATTTACCAGAGAAATCTTGCGAGTGCAGTGCAAATAAGTGTGTGCAATTTATAACTGAAAATGCGGTCACTAGTGATATATACTTAGATTTAGAAAACCTTATAAGTAAAATTCGCGAGAATTTATAATTAATGATTTTATGTTTATTTTTATATGTAAGTTGTGTGTTATGTGTAAGTAATTAAGATAATTCCAATAAGTATGAACGGTTGTTTTTTTTATGTAGTGTAATAAAAATCGCTTCTACTAATATATGCATTGATGTCAGATTAGGTAAGGAATCTGTTATTTCTTAGAAGATTAATTACTCTTTTAATAAATATATGTATTATTATTACCTACTTAAAGTTCTGAGTGTTTGATTTCCCCAACGCTCAATATTCCTTAGCCTATTTCTGTAATATCTTATTAAGAGTTCTATAACAAAAATCACTTAGAAATCTATTGCCATCCCTTTCCATTAATATTAAAATGAGCAGGATAGCTATATCTAACACAGCCTTTACGACTTGAGAGTTTTAAGAAAAAATAAAATAAATAATTATCGCTGGACATTACACACACTGCCATCTAGTGAAGCAACGAGGTTTGTGTCGTGGACACCAGATAGTTGATATACTACATAGATACTTTTTGTACCGAGATTCGAACCCGGGACCCTAAGACCGTAGGGCAGCCTCACTACCGCTGCACCATTCGAGTCGTCAAGAATAAGGCAACATTTCTGTATACATGACAAATAACTACCAGAGACCTCATTTTATTGGTTTCTCATATGTTTGTATGTATTCCGACAGAGTTAATGGACACCTCATTCCTTTTACAATGTTCGTCTCAAGTCGCCTCCAAAAACACTAATAAGGATAAAGTGCTGTGAAAACACTTTCCATAACTAGAGTATTCGGAAGCATTCACATTGCGATTTCAGTACGAGAAATTAATAAAATAAAATCTACTTTAAGTGCTCAGGTGTTAGAGATGAAATTCTAATAACAATTTTTTTTTAAATAAAATTTTGAAGTCATTATTTTTTGGGAACTCAATTATGACTAAGGCTTTAGGATTTAGGTCTATAAAATAAGCATCTGAGATAATTATCATTTCTTACATCTTGTCATTGTTGTGCTGAAGTGCATTTCACTGAACAGTGAGTTTAAATTTGTTTGTGGTTGTTCATAAGTGTTGCAGTTGAAACAAAGTTTAAGTATGTGAGTATTATAAATTTTACTTTATCATTTTTTTTTTTCGTCAATATGCACGACTGTAATAGTTAATTGTTTTACGACTGAAATGAATGAATTAAGTTTAGATAATATGTATATTTGTTTAATATTTCAAAAACTATTGTAGGTTGCTACGTACTTGTACTGTATGTGTATTTGTAGTTTAATGTTAATATTTTTAGAAACGTTTAATAATTCTTGCTTCGTTGCTATGTCATGCAATAAACATAAGACCTGGGTTCAATTCCTAAGTCATCTAAAGTATTCATTACATTCATTTCATGTTCATGTTGTTACGAACGTTGGTAACAAAATATTTATTACATTGTAATCATGTTTTCAGGGCTCAGTCGATGATTAATCCTTTTTGGGTTGAAGAAGAGGACTCCGAGCCTTCAGTGTCTCGAGTAACAAAAGAGAAGCCAGCGGCGGCTCAAAAAAAAAAAACCTGTGAAGAGAGTTGCAAAAGTGACTCAGAAGAAGAAGGCGGTGCTTTCCAAAAACCCTTTCGCTTCAGAATCATCAGATAGCGACGGATCACCAGTTGTAACAACACCAGTTCCAAAAAGAAAACGGAATAATACCATCGTTTCAGATTCTGAGGTAAGTTTTTTTTTGTGTTATTTAACATGTTAAATTTTCATTTCATAATAAACATTCATAAACTATCAGTGTTTCACAGTGTATGATTTTCTCCATCAAAAATGTTACTCATTTTGCAGATATGAGAGTTGAAATAGACTTTTCTAATAGATTATATCTATAATTATGGTAACGGTAGATTAAACAATGTGGAAGTCTCGAAATTTACCTATTTTTATTTTTTTATATAGGTATGTTATTTTTAATTAGGTACTTGCGCTCGCGATTTATTATTTTTAATAAATTAAAACTAGATATCTTATGTATTTCAGGATGAATCGTCTCGACCGCTGATCCGTGCTGCCAATCTGAAGAGCTGCTTCACTCAACGAGTCGCTGATGGTTATACCTTCCAATCAGACCCGGGCAGGGTTGGAAAGTATTATTTCGAATTAAAAGTTTATAATACGAACGAAGTGGAAAATCTTGCCCCAAACGAGCGTTGGAAACAATCTATTGCCACGTTAAAATTATCAACTGATATAGATAATGTTGTGTGGAAAGCTTTAACACGCCTTGTGAATACTGGAAAGGCTGAATTTAAAGATATTCGGCCTATTCTATATAGAAATAAATGAAATTTAATGTTATTCAATTTCCTATATTTTAACCACGCTCTTTTACGCGAGTTTTTTGTAATTTGCTAATAACTTTAATATAAATCTGTTTTATCTTTTTTTTTCCTAAGTTTAAATCTATTTTAATTATATAAACAAACTGAAATATAGACATATAAACATGACATAAATTATATTAGATAATAATTATATTAGAATATTTTATTGATTTGAAATGATTATTTTACATGTACTTTTTCAGAGTTTCGAACTAAGAAATGAATAACTCCGAAATTTGAAAACTCGAAATACGAAATTCTGAAATTGAAAACTGAGAAGTTTAAGACCTGAAATAGAAATTTCGAAATTGAAATATTTTAGATACAGTCTTTATTAAGAAATATGAGAATATTTTCTTGATTTAAAATAATTATTTTACATGTACTTTTTCAGAGTTTCTAACTAAGAAATTAAAAACTCCGAAATTTGAAAACTCGAAATAAGAAATTCTGAAATTGAAACTGAGAAGTTTAAAAACCTGAAATAGAAATTTAGAAATTGAAATATATTAGATATAGTCTTTATTAAGAAATGTGAGAATATTTTATTGATTTAAAATGATTATTTTACATGTACTTTTTCAGTTTTCGAACTAAGAAATGAATAACTCCGAAATTTGAAAACTCGAAATACGAAATTCTGAAATTGAAAACTGAGAAGTTTAAACCTGAAATAGAAATTTAGAAATTGAAATATATTAGATACAGTCTTTATAAAGAAATGTGAGAATATTTTATTGATTTAAAATGATTATTTTACATGTACTTTTTCAGTTTCGAACCAAGAAATGAATAACTCCGAAATTTGAATACTCGAAATACGAAATTCTGAAATTGAAAACTGAGAAGTTTAAACCTGAAATAGAAATTTAGAAATTGAAATATATTAGATACAGTCTTTATTAAGAAATGTGAGAATATTTTATTGATTTGAAATGATTATTTTACATGTACTTTTTCAGAGTTTCGAACTAAGAAATGAATAACTCCGAAATTTGAAAACTCGAAATACGAAATTCTGAAATTGAAAACTGAGAAGTTTAAGACCTGAAATAGAAATTTCGAAATTGAAATATTTTAGATACAGTCTTTATAAAGAAATGTGAGAATATTTTTTTTTTATTTAAAATAATTATTTTACATGTACTTTTGCAGAGTTTCAAACTAAGAAATGAATAACTCCGAAATTTGAAAACTCGAAATAATAAATTCTGAAATTGAAAACTGAGAAGTTTAAAAAAAAAAACCTGAACAAAGAAATTTCGAAATTGAAACTTGATTATTAAAAAAAAAAAAACCCGAAATAAGAAATTCTGAAATTGAAAAAAATTTTTTTTATAAGATAAGTTTAATAAACATGTTTTTTTGTAAAGACTGTAATATTTATGTTTCAAAATTATCAGCACACAGTAGAACAAATATTCATAAATCTAATCGATTGCTCTGCTCCGAATTCGAAAATATTCAAATTATTGCTACAGCGTTTAAAAATAGAATCATAAGTTACAAAGTGAATCCACTTAAATCTAATGAAGTAACAATAACTCCAGAAACGTTTTTAAATCAAATTTCAAAATCCGTATGTGATATTATCAATCTTATGATTCAAAAACATAAAGCAATTAAAGTCAATTTTGAATTATTTGTGTCATATATTTTGCCAAAAAATAATGAAAGCTCTATGAAATCTTTCAATACCAAATATATGATAGCAGTTCCGAATACAAATATTTATAGTATGTATTTTAAATGCTCTGAGAAATTAATATCTAAATGTTTAGAGTTTGAACTTGCCGAATCTGGTTGGACTATTGATTGTATAAACCATTTGGAAATAAACATAAACAAGTACAATCCTTTAAGAGCTGGAACATATTTAGAATTGCCTAAGGTTATAAAAAACACAAAGTCGTGTTTGAATATACGCAACAATGACAATCATTGTTTTTTGTGGTGTATTATTGCCCACATGTTCCCAAAGAGACTAAATGCTAATAGAATGCAATCGTACCCACACTATACGCTGCTTTTAAAAATAAATGATATGTCTTTTCCACCAAGTTTCGATGATATTAAAATCTTTGAGAAAAATAATCCTTCTATAAGTGTGAATGTTTATGGTCTTGAAGCTAATAATCATGTAACGGGTCCTCTATATTTGACATACGAACGAAAGCTTACACACGTCAATTTGTTGTATATAACGAAAGACGATAAAGCCCATTTTTGTTTAATAAAAAACTTTAGTCGCCTTGTGCACAGACAATTAACCAAACATAAATCTAAAGTATTTTTGTGTGATGAGTGTTTTTTGTATTATGACAATGAAGACAAATTATTAAATCACGATTGTAGTAGAATAAAAACAGTTTTGCCTGGTGAAAATAGCAAATTAAAATTTTCAAACTTTGAAAAAACCCAAAGAATTCCAATTGTAATATATGGAGATTTTGAAAGTTTGCTTTGCAATTACTCGGACAAAAATAAATCGCTTTTTACTGAATCTGTACAGGCCCATGAAGCATCATCGTATGCTTATTATATTTGTTGCAAATCTAAACCTGAATTAAATGATTTCGTTAGTTATAGAGGGCCAAACTGTGCGCAAAAATTTGTTGAAACCATTACAAATGACCTAAAAAGGCTGTATAAAATATTACAAAATAAACAGCCAATGTTACCTCTTACGTCTGACGAGTTAAACTCATTCAAAACAGTTCAATTATGCCACATATGTAAAACTAAGTTTGCACAAAATGATAAAAAAGTTAAAGATCATGATCATTTCACAGGTAAATATAGAGGTCCTGCACACAATGCTTGTAATTTAAATTTGAAACAATGCCAGTTCATACCTATAATTTTTCACAATCTATCTGGATATGATTCACATTTATTTATAAAAGAGCTGTCGGATGTAATTGGCAGAATAACTTTAATTCCTAAATCGAAAGAAAAGTACATATCGTTCACAAAAATCATACCTCTTGCCGATAAAAATATAGTTCAGTTGAAATTTATTGATTCGTTTAACTTTTTAAGTACTAGTTTAGATAAATTGGTAAAAATGTTACACTCGGATGATTTTCAACACCTGCGCTTGTTTTTTAATCAGGATTGTTTATTTAATTTAGCGTGTAGAAAAGGTGTATATTGTTATGATTATGTAGACAAATGGGAAAAATATGATGAAACCCAACTGCCAGAACAGTCAAAATTTTTCAATCAACTAACGGGAGAAAATATTTCAGCTGAAAATTATCAGCATGCTTTAAACGTATGGCAAACTTTTAAAATAAAAAATTTAGGAGAGTATACAGACCTTTATTTAAAATGTGATGTGCTGTTATTATGCGATATTTTCGAAAAGTTTCGAGAAATGAGTTTACTTTATTATAATTTAGACCCATGCTATTATGTTTCATCACCATCGTTAAGCTGGGATGCTATGCTAATGTATACTAAAGTAGAGCTTGATTTAATATCGGATGTAGAAATGTACCAAATGTTAGAAAATGGAATTCGAGGAGGTCTTGCCCAATGCTCATTAAGATATGCCAAAGCTAATAACAAATATCAACCATCGTATAATAAGGACAAGGCAAGCACATACCTTATTTATCTGGACTGTGTAAATTTATACGGCTTTGCAATGATGCAGAAACTTCCAATGCGTAACTTCCGATTTCTTAATGATAATGAATTAAATAACTTCAATATAAATGATGTTGACAAAAACGGAGATAAAGGATACATTTTAGAGGTAGATTTATATTACCCGCCTAACATTCATAATGCTCATTCGGATCTGCCATTTGCTGCCGAAAAATATTCTCCTATGCAAAGCAAATGTAAAAAATTAATTGCAAATTTACACAGCAAACATCGTTTTGTTATCCATTATATACATTTACAAGAGTGCTTAAAAAATGGTTTAATATTGTTAAAAATATATAGAATATTATCATTCTATCAAGATAGCTTTTTAAAACCATACATTTTATTAAATACTTCTCTTAGGCAAAAAGCTAAATCGGATTTTGAAAGCGATTTTTTTAAGAAACAAAACAATTCTATTTTTGGAAAAACAATTGAAAACAAGCGGAAACAAGTTGATGTGAGGCTCGTAAAATTATGGAAAGATAAGTTAAATACAACCAACAAATTGTATGGCGCTGAAAGGTATATTAGTGCACCGCATTTTAAAGACTTGTCAATTATATCCGAAAATTTAGTAGCTATTCAATTAAATAAGACAAAAGTTGTATTAGATCGGCCTATATATATCGGATTTTCTATTCTTGAAATTTCTAAAACACACTTATATCATTTTCATTATTCTGTAATTAAAAAAATGTATGGAAACAATGTAATTTTATGCTATACTGATACTGACAGTTTACTTTATTTTGTAAAAACTGACGATTTTTATGAGGATATGAAAAACAATATTCGTTATTTTGACACAAGCAATTTTGAGGATAACAATATATATGGGCTACCTAAAGCCAACATGAAAACGCCAGGCTATTTCAAAGACGAATTGAGTGGAGAGATTATTTCAGAATTTGTAGGTTTACGAGCTAAGTTGTATTGTGTACGCACTGAAAATAAAACTATAAAGAAAGCAAAGGGAGTAACAAAGCCGATAACGAAAAAATTGGATATTGAAAAATATAAAAGGGCATTAATGTTTAATGATAACCTTCGAGGTGATATGTATGTTATAAGATCTAAAAATCATCAAGTATTTACACAAAAAATAAATAAGCTGGTACTTAATAGTGATGACGATAAAAGGCAGAGAATTGAAGGTAATTTCAACACTTTACCTTGGGGACATTATAGTTCAATACTTTAGTACTTGTAAGATTATTCTATTTGTTCTACTGAGTTTAAACTATGTTGTAAGATATAAAATTTAATTCAAATTTAATTAAATGTGTAATAAGTGTATAATCGAATACAATAATGTAATAAATGAATGTAACTACTTATAATTAATAAATATATAATCTATATTTATTTGTTTTATTTTCTTCCTTTCCGAAAGATTTTGTCTCTTAAAAACACTGTGTATAAAATGATGTTACGAATAACGTTAGTCTATCGATACTTTTATATCTAAGACTAAGCTTGTCATAACTATATGCAGTGTTTATTCATAAGAGGTATCACCTATACAAACTTAGTGTGATTAAAAACCCAGTATAGAGAATCAATTTTAATTTAATTGTTTTACATTTAATTAAAGAATAACTTCTAAATTGCATTTAAGGTCTGCATGTAAGCGAACTTAATTTTTTAACTATTCAGCTAATTCTTTAGTAAAATAGATTGACTTAATAACATCATCCACAAATCACAATATCTGATTTATTAGGTCTTAAATTTTCTGATTTATTTTATATAAACTGGGATTAGAAATCAAACTACAAATATTTCTTTATAAGTATTTATTAATAATAGTTATATTATAATACTCTTTCAATAATTAGACTGATAGGAGTTTCTCATTTGCCAAGGCTTACAAAGAATTAGGAACACTTAATTTTTTAACTATCTTCCCAACTAAATGTTCAGTCTCTTGCATGATATCATCATAGTCACTTCTTACTAAATATTGCACATTTACACTTGCACTATCGGGATCACTGCAGTTTATTTCACTGTTATCATCCAAGTCATGTATTATAATTTTTACTTTGTGACGAACGCGTCCTGTATCTCTCTTTATAATATAAGATGTATTTTCCAGAGACTTCGACTTGTTTTTTTTCTTTAAAGTTTGTTCCTTTTGTTTTTGTTTATTTATCTGACTCTCACAGACTTTTGGTGGTACTTCAGCAAACCAGCTCTCGCTATCTTGATAATAATAAAAAGGATTGGTAACTGGGCCTGAGTCTTCCATCACATTCTGAAAGAATACCAAGAATATTATAACTAAACAGCATTATCTATGGATTTTAATGTTTAATTTAAGATAATCCTAAAAATTACATACCCTTAAATGTTGTGGGTCGACGGGGCTGTAGGATGGCGAGTGTGACATGTTTCTGTATAAAAAAAAAAAAACATGTAATTAATTATTACTATTAGTTTAAATAATTATGTTAACAAATTAAAAAAAAAAAAAAACATACCTTGAAAATATAAAATAATAAACAAAATGACCTGCTTTAGGCAAAGAACACCTGCGAAGTGATCGCTTATTTTATGATACATACCTTCGATCAATAATTATTGATCGAAGATACATACAAAAGTTATTTGGAGCTAATGTGTAACATGAGCACAATTTGTACGTACCTATCTTGTAAGATGAGAATATAACTGTTCCTGTAGTGACAAGTTTAAAGATAGTGCAAAATAAAGTATATATGTCTATGTTAGGTATTAATTAAATTAATTGACAAGATGAAGTTGATCAAACAACCCATATCGCTAAACGTTAAAAATATAAATCTTGGCGAGTCTCCTCAAGAGATTAGACATAGCGCTTTGTTGCCAAATACGATTCGTTGTATAATTTGCGGTCCTTCTAATTGTGGTAAAACAAACGTTGTGATCAGTTTGTTATTGCATGAAAATGGGCTCAAATTTCAAAACCTTTACCTTTACTCGAAGACTAATTTCCAGCCAAAATATTGTTTTTTACGAGAAGTATTAAGAAGAGTGCCTCAGATAAAATTCAATGAGTTCAATGACGATAAAGATGTCATATCTCCGAGTAAGGCTTTACCAAATTCTGTATTTATATTTGACGATGTCGTGTGTGAAAATCAAATAAACATCCGGAATTATTTCTGCATGGGTAGACATAAGCAAATTGACTGCTTTTACCTATCGCAAACCTACTCGAAAATTCCGAAACAGTTGTTACGCGATAATGCTAACTTTCTTATAATATTTAAACAAGATGATGTAAACTTAAAGCATATCTATGAAGAACATGTAAATTCTGATCTACTGTGGAATCAGTTTAAAGACATTTGTAAAACTGTTTGGAGTAACCCTTATAATTTTCTACTTATTAGCAAAGAGTCACCATTAAAGAATGGAAGGTATAGACAAAATTTTGATATTTTTTTTAAACTTTGAATGAAGGTTGTTACTTAAATATGAATTACACACATAAATGCCGTTAGTATTATTATTTTCTTAGCTGAATACAGTTGCTTTTTTTTATTGAAAGATGGAGGCAAACATTAAAATGGAATTAGTGAAGTCTGTCGACTCCATAAAGAAAAAAATAAAACAAATGAAAAATCAGGAACATACAATGACCTTGTCACTTGATAAAATGCTAAAACCTGTCACAGATCCTCTAAAAACTCTAGTTGATTCTAATAGATCTGAAGAAAAAATGAAACAAATTGGAAATACAACTCTAAATAACTCTGAAGAAATCGAATCCGATGAAGATAATAGTAGTTCATCTACAAAAATCGATGATTATTACGATGCAAATTTAAATTCTGCCCAATTCGTTGAAGAAAATGCAAAAAAAGAATCTATAGATAATTTAGAAATGTCGTTAGAGGGTGATGATATCTTTGATATTTATGATGGTGTTAGCATACCATTTGGAATTAGAAGTGAAAACAAAACTTTAATGATGGGTAATTTGGCGGTATCATTTTCTAAAATTGATAGTATGAATAACGATAATATCATTTTGATTAAAATCGGCAACAAAGCTTACAATTTAACGGCTGGTCTAAAAGAACTTTTACTTCGGAGAAAACCTGATTTAAAGTTAATATCAAGCGAAGATAAACTTGTATATAAGGATATGTTACAATATACAAATGCACACAAAAGAGATTTTAATCGTAAAGGTCAAATAAAAGGTGACAAAGGTATAAAATATTGTAAAATAATCAAACCCCTATTTTCTGAATCGTCAATCGATGATAAACTTTCTCAAACTAAACTTGGTGGAAACTTGCCAACGCTAAAAAAATACAAAAACAACATCGACTTGGTATATTGGGATGATCCTAACGAATTAGTCGAGAGATTGAAACTATTAGTAGCTTCAAGAGATGCTGGTAATACGAACCATGATAATGAAATTTTATCGATAATTGAAGAATTAAAAGAAGCCGGCATGATTAAAGAATAAATAGTCGTAATAATATGCTTTACATTCAGTATTATACATGAATTCAAGACAAATGTACTGAATTTTGAACATGAGCAAAGCTGATGTGGTAAACGAAATTCATAAAAATGCAAGGGTAAACTTTCCTCGAAGACATGTTATTATGAAAGATATAGATGACCTGTGGCAAGCAGATTTAATTGATATGCAATCAATTTCGAAGGAAAATAAAAGTTGTAGATTTATTCTTGCTGTTATTGATACATTTTCAAAGTACGCTTGGGCTTTTCCTCTGAAAACTAAAACCAAAGATGATGTGTGTAACTGTTTTAAAATTTTCCTAGCTATTGGACGTGTTCCTAAAAATCTGCAAACAGATAATGGAACAGAATTTTATAATAATAAATTCAAAAAGCTTATGAAGTCTAATGAAATTAATCACTATTCAACCTTCTCAACAAAAAAGGCTTCGATAGTTGAACGATTTATCAGAACATTGAAATCTAAACTTTATAAGGAATTTAGTTTTAAAGGCAACTATAATTGGGTAGATAATACCCTTAATGACATTATTTACAAATACAATCACACTTACCATCGGACAATTGATGAAATCCCCGCTAACGTGGATAACAGTAATAAACAGCGAATATTAGAAAGATATTTAAGGTTGGTAAAAAATGATAGTATAAGAAGCAAGTTTAAAGTAGGTGATTATGTACGTATCAGTAAGTACAAAGGAACATTTGAAAAAGGATATACCCCTAACTGGTCAGCGGAAATATTTAAAATTCGAAAAATACAAAATACAACTCCTATCACCTACTTAATTGAAGATACCATCAGAGGCCAGCCTATTTTAGGAGCATTTTATGTGCAAGAGCTTCAAAAGACAAAACATCATAATGTGTATCTAGTCGAGAAAGTTCTCAGAAGAAAAGGAAACAGGGTTTTAGTAAAATGGCTAGGTTTGTCTTCTACTGAAAACAGTTGGATTGATAAATCGAATATAATATTATAAATAATAATAAAATCTACTCAATAGTTAGTCATTGATGAAGCGTGTAAGTATTTATTATAGTGCTTGATTCAGATTCATTAGTCTTATGATGTGTATTGGAGAGAGTAGTCTTCTCAATTGGCTTATAAATAATTTACCATTTGAATTGCACTTACCCGGATACAATTATTGCGGCCCTGGCACAAAATTAATTAAAAGGCTTGCAAATAGAGATAAAGGTATTAATAAATTAGACGAATATTGCAAAGAACACGATATTGCCTATCACAAATCATCAAACTTAAAGGATCGTCACAAAGCTGATTTAATTTTGTTAAAAAGGGCAAAAGTGCGAGCAGTTGCCTTGGATGCGAGTGTATGCGAAAAAATTATGGCACGTTTAGTAAGCAAGGTAATGTCTGCAAAAATTAAAACCGGCTCTGGCCTAAAAAAATGCAGCAAAAAGCGCTCTCGGAAAATTACATCGGTAAAAGGGTTAAAAAATAAATTTAAAAATGTTATTAGTAAAACGAAAAGACGCTTTAAAAAATTAAAGCCAAAGTGCAAAAAAGTGGCGATAAAATTAGCTATGGCGGCTGCCAGAGAATTAGCTGACGATTCATCCATTAAACTTCCTCGGGTTATTCCTATACCAAAAAGTGGTGGTGTATTACCTTTGATTCCTATTTTTGCTGGATTATCGGCGGTGGGAGCGTTAGCAGGCGGTGCAGCTGGTATTGCCAAAACTATAAATGAATTCAAGATAGCTAAAAAGCAATTGACTGAATCGAAGAGACACAATGAAAAAATGGAAGCTCTTTGCATTGGAAAAGGTTTACACCTTAAACCGCATAAACATGGGCTTGGAATTTTTATATCAAAAGAAAAAAACTAAGATATCGGCTACCCAAACGAGCCTTAACTAACTTTGATATTTTGAAGTATGGAAATAATATTCCTTATTTTCGAGGTGTATTTATGAGAGATGAGTTCCCTAAACAACCTTTTAAAAAAGAGTGTGGAGTTTTTAATTTAGATAGTTCTAAAAATCCAGGTTCTCATTGGGTAGCCTATGCAAAAAACAATGATTATATTGAATATTTTGATAGTTATGGAAATCTTAAACCACCAAAGGAGTTTATAAAATACTTAGGAGCTAAAGTACACTATAATTATGATAATATACAGCGCGACCACCCTTACAATTGCGGACACCTATGTTTACATTTTTTAAATAATTTTTGGTGTAGTCAAGGAATAAAATGAACAGGATCTCCTAAAAGTGTTCAGTCTACTAGCATGTCTATAACGGTAACCATCTCTGGAAATAAATCTGAATTGGATACATTCTTTCAACCGCCTCTGTATTTATCTGGTCAATATGAGTGCGGTTTGTTATACTTTTCAGTATTAAATTCAATACCAAATGTACGTATTAATAACAACATTATTCCGGTGATCAGAATCGAATGTGATCTTGTACACGGCTCATACTCTAACGGGTTACCAACTCATATAATTCATGAATTTGTATCTAATACTGCTACAGGTCAACGAATTATAGAAATACCGCGAAACCTCATTTACTTTCCAGTGAACAAAAATACTATTACATCGATATCTATTAAGATAGTTGATCAATTTGGGTTCTGTATTAACTTTATAGAAGAACATAAAAATATTGAAGTACGCCTTCATATAAGAAAAATAAAATGATATTATATTATAAAAACCCTGTAGTTAACAAAAAGCGTCCTATTTCTCGTACAACCACTAAGGAGCAAAGACGTAAGAAAAAAGTTATAAAATTAACTAAAGCAAATAAAGATTTTCTTAAAGCCCTAGGTTTAAAAGTATGAATATGCTACAGATTACTGAATTACCACACTTCGATACTTCGATTGAAAGTTATGAAGTCCATTCGTACAATCCCTACAACAACAGCTTTAGAGAAAACGATGAAATCAGAATTCCCATACACCAGCAAGACGTATATGTGCTGCCATCAGCCAGCTCAATTTACGTCGAAGGGCGAGCAAAGTTCTTCGGTAAAGATGGAAATCCTATTAAGAAAACTATTACGTTCAGTAACAACCCTGTTATGTTTTTGTTTCAAGATATCAGATACGAAATAAATGGTATAGAAATAGATCGTATTAAAAATTCTGGAATAACATCAACAATAAAGTCATACGTTTCAATGAATGATGGAGAAAATAAAGTCGCCGCCTTGTGGGGTTGGAACATGGATGGATTTAAAAGCGATGGTTATTTTAGTGCTATTGTTCCTCTTAATAAGATATTAGGATTTGCTGAGGATTACAATAAAATTGTAATAAATTGTAAACATGAACTTATTCTGAATAGAAGTAACTCTAACTTAAACTCTTTTATAGTAACTGACGATGTTGCACATTTTCAAATAGATATTCAAAAAGTGCAATGGCGGGTGCCACATATAAAAGTATCAGATCGGGAACGACTGACGCTTCTTAAACATTTAGAAAGAGACAAACCTATTCAGATAGCCTTTAGAAATTGGGATTTATACGAGTATCCTTTGCTCCCTAAAACTACAAAACATTGCTGGTCTGTTAAGACTGCCTCGCAATTAGAGAAACCTCGGTATGTAATTTTTTGCTTACAAACCAGTAGAAAAAATAGTAAAACCAAAGACAGTTCTCTTTTCGATCACTGTGGGGTTACTAACGTAACTTTGTTTTTGAATTCACAATATTATCCTTACGAGCCTCTATGCTTAAATTTTTCCGAGAACAAATACAGTATATTATATGAAATGTATGTGAAATTTCGTCAGTCGTATTACAACTGTCCTGCAGACCCCTTACTTGACTTAATCGGTTTCAAAGAGAAGGCCCCTCTCTTTATCATAGACTGTTCAAGGCAAAACGATAGTTTGAAAACAGGTCCTGTAGATGTGCGTTTGGAGATTGAATGTTCAGCACCAATACCAGATAACACAGCTGGATATTGTTTAATTATTAACGATCGTCTTGTGGAATACAAACCTTTGAGTAACATAGTGCGCAGGTTATCATGACTGCCATTGTAGATGTTCAAGGTTTCAAAACAGAATCAAATTTATTTATCATTAAAGAAATTGCTATATTATGTAATAATAAAATTCAGGTGTTTTTAATTAAGCCGCCATTTCCATTTCGCGGTTTGACGGAGCCAGAAAAACGGCAAGTTACTTGGATTGAACGTAATAGGAAGATATACTGGGGTGAAGGATTTGTGTCTTACGTAAATTATCAGAATTTGATTGAAAATATTTTAAAAGATAAATGTGTTTACACCAAAGGTATAGAAAAAGTATTATGGTTAAAATATATTTCAAATAATAATAATGTAAATAATTTAGAAGATAAAGATTGTCCTAGTTTGTTAAGCTTGTACAAAAAATATAAAGATTGTCATGATATGTATAGTTGTATTTATCATAATTCAATATGTGCTTTAAAAAATGTTTTATGTTTAAAAAGATGGTGTATAGATAATAAAATTTTGATATAAATATTTTCTTGTTTATTTTTTACGATTACAGTATCCTATCCCTCCCAAACCCATATTTTAGTGTAAGAGAGGAGAGCAGTGGTGGCTCAGTGCTAATAGTTGCGACTTACAAGTTGCAGGGCGCGGGTTCGAACCTAAGCTAGCGTATTAATTTGTGTAAATTATTTCATCACCACTGTTCTCTGAGGAAGTAGACCTTTGTGCCAGCAGTGGGGAAAAAAAAAATACATATTGAAATCTTATCGGTAATCATAAATCGTAAGCACATAACCATCTACCTAGCCTTCATGATCTAATGATCACGTATGTGTCGCGATCTCACTTGCTCTCGCTAACACATTTTTTAGAGACGACCAGACGGTTGTTTCATAGTCTTAAGACGCGGAAAACTTTGCTTGCGCGATGTAGGATTTGTGGTTTTTAGTTCATCCGATGTGTCATAGATGGTGCTGTAGTACTTTTTGTAGTGTATACTCACCGAGGATTTAGCCATGCGAATGCACTTGAATTTTATTACCTCATAACAGACGCAGTTTTCCATCCCTCCCAAACCCCTAAATGTTAATCTTTATAAGTTGCAAGCAATAACTATACAGCCTCATTGTGCTTTTATAATTATCTGCAGCAACAAGTACAGAGTGACTAAACAGAACATGTCTCAAAATAAATACAATCCACGCTATGACATGTATAACACGCATAAAATGCGTGAATTTTCATTTAATAATTATTGGGCAACGGCTGATTCGAGGAGAAGATTAGTGATGGAAATGGCTGATGCTGGATTTTTTTATTGTGGAAATAGTGTATATGATAAAGCAGCTTGTTTCTCATGTGGAGGTGTTATAGAAGATTGGGAGATTTACGATGATCCTTGGTTGCAGCATGTTCAAAACTTTCCTGATTGCTTTTATTTAAATGCTGTGAAAGGAAAATATTATGTCGACAAATCAAGATGTCTATTTATAAAAGAAACTAAAATATAAAACAATTCGTAAAAATATACATCTACAAAAAAAACAATAAAAAGGAAAAAGAACAAAAGAGACTCGTGAAGGATTTGAACCTCCGACCTCCGTTTCTCCGACCGTAATCGGCGACGCTCTTACCAAACTGAGCTAACGAGTCTCAACGATATTTCTCTAAAACAATGACCACAGTCGTCAATATGACGTCATGATTATTCGTCCTTAGTACCAGCTGTATTGTGGACCGAATCGCAGGTCACGATAGTACACGGCGGTATAAATTGAAGAGTTCTGTATCACCCGTTCGAGCGAACTGTCGTGAACTGGAGACAATTACAACGAACCGGTAGCAACATTCGCTCATCAGTTTAAAAAAACCGTAGTGGATAAAAAGACATCGATAAGTCAATGATAGTAGGTATAAATTGGGGAGTTCTGGATCACGCGCTCGAGCGAAGCGAGAGCAAGTGATCCAGAACCCCCAATTATAACCTACTCTCCGCCTCCTCTGCAGAAGTCTGAAGCCTAACGTCCCTCGGCCATTACTAGAGCCGAGAGGACCACTTCTGACGGCCTCCTCCTCCTCTGCAGAAGTCTGAAGCCTAACGTCCCTCGGCCATTATTAGAGCCGAGAGGACCACCTCTGACGGCCTCCTCCTCCGCTGCTGAAGACTCAAGCCTGACGTCCCTCGGCCATTACTAGAGCCGAGAGGACCTCCTCTGACGGACTCCTTCTCCTGACGGCCTCCTCCTGCGCTGCTGAAGACTGAAGCCTGACGTCCCTCGACTATTCTACAGCAGAGAGAGACACCTTTGACGGCCTCCGCCTCCTCTACTGAAGACCGAAGCCTGATGCCCCTCAGCCACATCTACTGCTGAGAGAGGGCCACCTTTTCTTCATTAATTTCATCCTTCATCTTTCATTCATCAGTTTTCCTCTCTTCTTTACCCTAGCTCCACTAGGTAGGCTTGGTATTAATAAATTCTTATTTATTCCCTCTAATCTTTTCATACAACAGTGCTCTCCTCCTAGGTAGGTAGGTACTGTTACGTTACAAACTTCAGAAAATGACGTGACGAACTTCCGATTATCGTGACGAACTTCGGATTATTGTGACGAACTTCGGATAGTGACGTGACGAACTTCGGATAATTGTGACGAACTTCGGATAGTGACGTGACGAAATTCGGATTATTGTGACGAACTTCGGATAGTGACGTGACGAACTTCGGATAGTGCTGTGACAAACTTCAGAAAATGACGTGACGAACTTCCGATTATCGTGACGAACTTTGGATTATTGTGACGAACTTCGGATAGTGACGTGACGAACTTCGGATTATTGTGACGAACTTCGGATTATTGTGACGAACTTCGGATAGTGACGTGACGAAATTCGGATAATTGTGACGAAATTCGGATAGTGACGTGACGAACTTCGGATAATGACGTGACGAACTTCGGATAGTGCTGTGACGAATTTTGGAAAGTGAAGTAACGAACTTCGGATAATGACGTGGCGAAATTCGGAAAATTGTGACAAAATTCAGATAGTGACGTGACGAAATTCGGATTATTGTGACGAACTTCGGATAGTGACGTGTCGAACTTCAGTTTATTGTGACGAACTTCGGATAGTGACATGACGAAATTCGGATTATTTTGACGAAATTCGGATAAAGACGTGACAAACTTCGGATTGTTGTGACGAACTTCGGATATAGACGTGATGAACTTCGGATAGTGACGTGACGAACTTTGGATTATTGTGACGTACTTCGGATTATGCTGTGATGCGCTGAGATGAGATGAGATGAGATGAGATGAGATGAGATGAGATGAGATGAGATGAGATGAGATGAGATGAGATGAGATGAGATGAGATGAGATGAGATGAGATGAGATGAGATGAGATGAGATGAGATGAGATGAGATGAGATGAGATGAGATGAGATGAGATGAGATGAGATGAGATGAGATGAGATGAGATGAGATGAGATGAGATGAGATGAGATGAGATGAGATGAGATGAGATGAGATGAGATGAGATGAGATGAGATGAGATGAGATGAGATGAGATGAGATGAGATGAGATGAGATGAGATGAGATGAGATGAGATGAGATGAGATGAGATGAGATGAGATGAGATGAGATGAGATGAGATGAGATGAGATGAGATGAGATGAGATGAGATGAGATGAGATGAGATGAGATGAGATGAGATGAGATGAGATGAGATGAGATGAGATGAGATGAGATGAGATGAGATGAGATGAGATGAGATGAGATGAGATGAGATGAGATGAGATGAGATGAGATGAGATGAGATGAGATGAGATGAGATGAGATGAGATGAAATGAAATAAATTAACTTAGGATTATGCTGTGACGAACTTCGGAAAGTGCTGTGACGAACTTTGGAATATTGTGACGATTTTCGAATAGTGACGTGACGAAATTCGGATTATTGTGACGAACTTCGGATAGTGACGTGACGAACTTCGGATAGTGTTGTGACAAACTTCAGAAAATGACGTGACGAACTTCGGATTATCGTGACGAAATTCGGATTATTGTGACGAACTTCGGATAGTGACGTGACGAACTTCGGATTATTGTGACGAACTTCGGATTATTGTGACGAACTTCAGATAGTGACGTGACGAAATTCGGATAATAGTGACGAAATTCGGATAATTGTAACGAAATTCGGATAGTGACGTGACGAACTTCCAATTATTGTGACGAACTTCGGATTATTGTGACGAACTTCGGGTAGTGACGTGACGAAATTCGGATTATGCTGTGACGAACTTCCAATTATTGTGACGAACTTCGGATAATTGTAACGAAATTCGGATAGTGACGTGACGAGCTTCTAATTATTGTGACGAACTTCGGATAATTGTAACGAAATTCGGATAGTGACGTGACGAGCTTCTAATTATTGTGACGAACTTCGGATTTTTGTGACGAACTTCGGATAATGAATGAAATGAAATGAAATGAAATGAAATGAAATGAAATGAAATGAAATGAAATGAAATGAAATGAAATGAAATGAAATGAAATGAAATGAAATGAAATGAAATGAAATGAAATGAAATGAAATGAAATGAAATGAAATGAAATGAAATGAAATGAAATGAAATGAAATGAAATGAAATGAAATGAAATGAAATGAAATGAAATGAAATGAAATGAAATGAAATGAAATGAAATGAAATGAAATGAAATGAAATGAAATGAAATGAAATGAAATGAAATGAAATGAAATGAAATGAAATGAAATGAAATGAAATGAAATGAAATGAAATGAAATGAAATGAAATGAAATGAAATGAAATGAAATGAAATGAAATGAAATGAAATGAAATGAAATGAAATGAAATGAAATGAAATGAAATGAAATGAAATGAAATGAAATGAAATGAAATGAAATGAAATGAAATGAAATGAAATGAAATGAAATGAAATGAAATGAAATGAAATGAAATGAAATGAAATGAAATGAAATGAAATGAAATGAAATGAAATGAAATGAAATGAAATGAAATGAAATGAAATGAAATGAAATGAAATGAAATGAAATGAAATGAAATGAAATGAAATGAAATGAAATGAAATGAAATGAAATGAAATGAAATGAAATGAAATGAAATGAAATGAAATGAAATGAAATGAAATGAAATGAAATGAAATGAAATGAAATGAAATGAAATGAAATGAAATGAAATGAAATGAAATGAAATGAAATGAAATGAAATGAAATGAAATGAAATGAAATGAAATGAAATGAAATGAAATGAAATGAAATGAAATGAAATGAAATGAAATGAAATAACTTCGGATTATTGTGACGAACTTCGGACAGTGACGTGACGAAATTCGGATTATTGTGACGAACTTCGGATAGTGACGTGACGAACTTCGGATAGTGCTGTGACAAACTTCAGAAAATGACGTGACGAACTTCCGATTATCGTGACGAACTTCGGATTATTGTGACGAAGTTCGGATAGTGACGTGACGAACTTCGGATAATTGTGACGAACTTCGGATAGTGACGTGACGAAATTCGGATTATTGTGACGAACTTCGGATAGTGACGTGACGAACTTCGGATAGTGCTGTGACAAACTTCAGAAAATGACGTGACGAACTTCCGATTATCGTGACGAACTTTGGATTATTGTGACGAACTTCGGATAGTGACGTGACGAACTTCGGATTATTGTGACGAACTTCGGATTATTGTGACGAACTTCGGATAGTGACGTGACGAAATTCGGATAATTGTGACGAAATTCGGATAGTGACGTGACGAACTTCGGATAATGACGTGACGAAATTCGGATAATTGTGACGAAATTCGGATAGTGACGTGACGAACTTCGGATATTGACGTGACGAACTTCGAATAGTGCTGTAATGAATTTCGGATATTGACGTGATGAAAATCGGATATTGACGTGATGAAATGAAATGAAATGAAATGAAATGAAATGAAATGAAATGAAATGAAATGAAATGAAATGAAATGAAATGAAATGAAATGAAATGAAATGAAATGAAATGAAATGAAATGAAATGAAATGAAATGAAATGAAATGAAATGAAATGAAATGAAATGAAATGAAATGAAATGAAATGAAATGAAATGAAATGAAATGAAATGAAATGAAATAACTTCGGATTATTGTGACGAACTTCGGACAGTGACGTGACGAAATTCGGATTATTGTGACGAACTTCGGATAGTGACGTGACGAACTTCGGATAGTGCTGTGACAAACTTCAGAAAATGACGTGACGAACTTCCGATTATCGTGACGAACTTCGGATTATTGTGACGAACTTCGGATAGTGACGTGACGAACTTCGGATAATTGTGACGAACTTCGGATAGTGACGTGACGAAATTCGGATTATTGTGACGAACTTCGGATAGTGACGTGACGAACTTCGGATAGTGCTGTGACAAACTTCAGAAAATGACGTGACGAACTTCCGATTATCGTGACGAACTTTGGATTATTGTGACGAACTTCGGATAGTGACGTGACGAACTTCGGATTATTGTGACGAACTTCGGATTATTGTGACGAACTTCGGATAGTGACGTGACGAAATTCGGATAATTGTGACGAAATTCGGATAGTGACGTGACGAACTTCGGATAATGACGTGACGAACTTCGGATAGTGCTGTGACGAATTTTGGAAAGTGAAGTAACGAACTTCGGATAATGACGTGGCGAAATTCGGAAAATTGTGACAAAATTCAGATAGTGACGTGACGAAATTCGGATTATTGTGACGAACTTCGGATAGTGACGTGTCGAACTTCAGTTTATTGTGACGAACTATGGATAGTGACATGACGAAATTCGGATTATTTTGACGAAATTCGGATAAAGACGTGACAAACTTCGGATTGTTGTGACGAACTTCGGATATAGACGTGATGAACTTCGGATAGTGAGGTGACGAACTTTGGATTATTGTGACGTACTTCGGATTATGCTGTGATGCGCTGAGATGAGATGAGATGAGATGAGATGAGATGAGATGAGATGAGATGAGATGAGATGAGATGAGTTGAGATGAGATGAGATGAGATGAGATGAGATGAGATGAGATGAGATGAGAAGAGATGAGATGAGATGAGATGAGATGAGATGAGATGAGATGAGATGAGGTGAGGTGAGATGAGATGAGATGAGATGAGATGAGATGAGATGAGATGAGATGAGATGAGATGAGATGAGATGAGATGAGATGAGATGAGATGAGATGAGATGAGATGAGATGAGATGAGATGAGATGAGATGAGATGAGATGAGATGAGATGAGATGAGATGAGATGAGATGAGATGAGATGAGATGAGATGAGATGAGATGAGATGAGATGAGATGAGATGAGATGAGATGAGATGAGATGAGATGAGATGAGATGAGATGAGATGAGATGAGATGAGATGAGATGAGATGAGATGAGATGAGATGAGATGAGATGAGATGAGATGAGATGAGATGAGATGAGATGAGATGAGATGAGATGAGATGAGATGAGATGAGATGAGATGAGATGAGATGAGATGAGATGAGATGAGATGAGATGAGATGAGATGAGATGAGATGAGATGAGATGAGATGAGATGAGATGAGATGAGATGAGATGAGATGAGATGAGATGAGATGAGATGAGATGAGATGAGATGAGATGAGATGAGATGAGATGAGATGAGATGAGATGAGATGAGATGAGATGAGATGAGATGAGATGAGATGAGATGAGATGAGATGAGATGAGATGAGATGAGATGAGATGAGATGAGATGAGATGAGATGAGATGAGATGAGATGAGATGAGATGAGATGAGATGAGATGAGATGAGATGAGATGAGATGAGATGAGATGAGATGAGATGAGATGAGATGAGATGAGATGAGATGAGATGAGATGAGATGAGATGAGATGAGATGAGATGAGATGAGATGAGATGAGATGAGATGAGATGAGATGAGATGAGATGAGATGAGATGAGATGAAATAAATTAACTTAGGATTATGCTGTGACGAACTTCGGAAAGTGCTGTGACGAACTTTGGAATATTGTGACGATTTTCGAATAGTGACGTGACGAAATTCGGATTATTGTGACGAACTTCGGATAGTGACGTGACGAACTTCGGATAGTGTTGTGACAAACTTCAGAAAATGACGTGACGAACTTCGGATTATCGTGACGAAATTCGGATTATTGTGACGAACTTCGGATAGTGACGTAACGAACTTCGGATTATTGTGACGAACTTCGGATTATTGTGACGAACTTCAGATAGTGACGTGACGAAATTCGGATAATAGTGACGAAATTCGGATAATTGTAACGAAATTCGGATAGTGACGTGACGAACTTCCAATTATTGTGACGAACTTCGGATTATTGTGACGAACTTCGGGTAGTGACGTGACGAAATTCGGATTATGCTGTGACGAACTTCCAATTATTGTGACGAACTTCGGATAAATGTAACGAAATTCGGATAGTGAAATGAAATGAAATGAAATGAAATGAAATGAAATGAAATGAAATGAAATGAAATGAAATGAAATGAAATGAAATGAAATGAAATGAAATGAAATGAAATGAAATGAAATGAAATGAAATGAAATGAAATGAAATGAAATGAAATGAAATGAAATGAAATGAAATGAAATGAAATGAAATGAAATGAAATGAAATGAAATGAAATGAAATGAAATGAAATGAAATGAAATGAAATGAAATGAAATGAAATGAAATGAAATGAAATGAAATGAAATGAAATGAAATGAAATGAAATGAAATGAAATGAAATGAAATGAAATGAAATGAAATGAAATGAAATGAAATGAAATGAAATGAAATGAAATGAAATGAAATGAAATGAAATGAAATGAAATGAAATGAAATGAAATGAAATGAAATGAAATGAAATGAAATGAAATGAAATGAAATGAAATGAAATGAAATGAAATGAAATGAAATGAAATGAAATGAAATGAAATGAAATGAAATGAAATGAAATGAAATGAAATGAAATGAAATGAAATGAAATGAAATGAAATGAAATGAAATGAAATGAAATGAAATGAAATGAAATGAAATGAAATGAAATGAAATGAAATGAAATGAAATGAAATGAAATGAAATGAAATGAAATGAAATGAAATGAAATAACTTCGGATTATTGTGACGAACTTCGGATAGTGACGTGACGAAATTCCGATTATCGTGAAGAACTTCGGATTATTGTGACGAACTTCGGATAGTGACGTGACGAACTTCGGATTATTGTGACGAACTTCGGATTATTGTGACGAACTTCGGATAGTGACGTGACGAAATTCGGATAATATCGACGAAATTCGGATAGTGACGTGACGAACTTCGGATAGTGCTGTAATGAATTTCGGATATTGACGTGATGAAAGTCGGATATTGACGTGATGAAATTTGCATATTGACGTAATTAAATTCGGATAATGACATTAAATGAAATGACATGACATGACATGAAATGAAATGAACTGAAATGAAATGAAATGAAATGAAATGAAATGAAATGAAATGAAATGAAATGAAATGAAATGAAATGAAATGAAATGAAATGAAATGAAATGAAATGAAATGAAATGAAATGAAATGAAATGAAATGAAATGAAATGAAATGAAATGAAATGAAATGAAATGAAATGAAATGAAATGAAATGAAATGAAATGAAATGAAATGAAATGAAATGAAATGAAATGAAATGAAATGAAATGAAATGAAATGAAATGAAATGAAATGAAATGAAATGAAATGAAATGAAATGAAATGAAATGAAATGAAATGAAATGAAATGAAATGAAATGAAATGAAATGAAATGAAATGAAATGAAATGAAATGAAATGAAATGAAATGAAATGAAATGAAATGAAATGAAATGAAATGAAATGAAATGAAATGAAATGAAATGAAATGAAATGAAATGAAATGAAATGAAATGAAATGAAATGAAATGAAATGAAATGAAATGAAATGAAATGAAATGAAATGAAATGAAATGAAATGAAATGAAATGAAATGAAATGAAATGAAATGAAATGAAATGAAATGAAATGAAATGAAATGAAATGAAATGAAATGAAATGAAATGAAATGAAATGAAATGAAATGAAATGAAATGAAATGAAATGAAATGAAATGAAATGAAATGAAATGAAATGAAATGAAATGAAATGAAATGAAATGAAATGAAATGAAATGAAATGAAATGAAATGAAATGAAATGAAATGAAATGAAATGAAATGAAATGAAATGAAATGAAATGAAATGAAATGAAATGAAATGAAATGAAATGAAATGAAATGAAATGAAATGAAATGAAATGAAATGAAATGAAATGAAATGAAATGAAATGAAATGAAATGAAATGAAATGAAATGAAATGAAATGAAATGAAATGAAATGAAATGAAATGAAATGAAATGAAATGAAATGAAATGAAATGAAATGAAATGAAATGAAATGAAATGAAATGAAATGAAATGAAATGAAATTAAATGAAATTAAATGAAATTAAATGAAATTAAATGAAATTAAATGAAATTAAATGAAATTAAATGAAATTAAATGAAATTAAATGAAATTAAATGAAATTAAATGAAATTAAATGAAATTAAATGAAATTAAATGAAATTAAATGAAATTAAATGAAATTAAATGAAATTAAATGAAATTAAATGAAATTAAATGAAATTAAATGAAATTAAATGAAATTAAATGAAATTAAATGAAATTAAATGAAATTAAATGAAATGAAATTAAATGAAATTAAATGAAATTAAATGAAATTAAATGAAATGAAATGAAATGAAATTGTGACGGACTTCGGATTATTGTGACGAACTTCGGATAGTGACGTGACGAAATTCGGATAATTGTGATGAAATTCGGATAGTGACGTGACAAACTTCGGATATTGACGTGACGAAATTCGGAAAATTAAGAAGAAATTCGGAAAGTGACGTGAAGAACTTCGGATTATTGTGACGAACTCCGGATAGTGACGTCACGAAATTGGGATAAGTGTAACGAACTTCGGGTAGAAACGTGACGAAATTCGGATAATTAAGACGAACTTCTGATTATTGTGACAAACTTCGGAAAAAGACGTAACAAAGTTCGGAAAACTGTGACGAAATTCGGATAGTGACGTGACGAACTTTGGATTATGACGTGACGAAATTCGAATAATTGTGACGAACTTCGGATTATTGTAACGAACTTCGTATAAGGACGTGACGAACTTCGGATAGTGCTGTGACGAACTTCGGACAATGACGTGACGAAATTCGGATAATTGTGACGGAATTCGGATAGTGAATTAACGTGACGAACTTCGGATTGTTGTGACGAACTCTGGATAGTGACGTAACGAAATTGGGATAATTGTGACGAAATTCGGATAGTGACGTGACGAACTTCGGATTATGACGTGACGAACTTCGGATTATTGTGACGAACTTCGGATAGTGACGTGACGAACTTCGGATTATTGTGACGAACTTCGGATAGTGACGTGACGAAATTCGGATGATTGTGGCGAAGTTCGTATAGTGACGTGACGAACTCCGGATAGTGACAAGACGAACTTCGGATGATGACGTGATGACGTGCCGTGACGAAATGAAATGAAAAAAAATGAAATGAAATGAAATGAAATGAAATGAAATGAAATGAAATGAAATGAAATGAAATGAAATGAAATGAAATGAAATGAAATGAAATGAAATGAAATGAAATGAAATGAAATGAAATGAAATGAAATGAAATGAAATGAAATGAAATGAAATGAAATGAAATGAAATGAAATGAAATGAAATGAAATGAAATGAAATGAAATGAAATGAAATGAAATGAAATGAAATGAAATGAAATGAAATGAAATGAAATGAAATGAAATGAAATGAAATGAAATGAAATGAAATGAAATGAAATGAAATGAAATGAAATGAAATGAAATGAAATGAAATGAAATGAAATGAAATGAAATGAAATGAAATGAAATGAAATGAAATGAAATGAAATGAAATGAAATGAAATGAAATGAAATGAAATGAAATGAAATGAAATGAAATGAAATGAAATGAAATGAAATGAAATGAAATGAAATGAAATGAAATGAAATGAAATGAAATGAAATGAAATGAAATGAAATGAAATGAAATGAAATGAAATGAAATGAAATGAAATGAAATGAAATGAAATGAAATGAAATGAAATGAAATAACTTCGGATTATTGTGACGAACTTCGGACAGTGACGTGACGAAATTCGGATTATTGTGACGAACTTCGGATAGTGACGTGACGAACTTCGGATAGTGCTGTGACAAACTTCAGAAAATGACGTGACGAACTTCCGATTTTCGTGACGAACTTCGGATTATTGTGACGAACTTCGGATAGTGACGTGACGAACTTCGGATAATTGTGACGAACTTCGGATAGTGACGTGACGAAATTCGGAATATTGTGACGAACTTCGGATAGTGACGTGACGAACTTCGGATAGTGCTGTGACAAACTTCAGAAAATGACGTGACGAACTTCCGATTATCGTGACGAACTTTGGATTATTGTGACGAACTTCGGATAGTGACGTGACGAAATTCGGATAATTGTGACGAACTTCGGATATTGACGTGACGAACTTCGGATAGTGCTGTAATGAATTTCGGATATTGACGTGATGAAAGTCGGATATTGACGTGATGAAATTTGGATATTGACGTGATTAAATTTGGATAATGACGTAAAATGAAATGACATGACATGACATGACATGACATGACATGACATGACATGACATGAAATGAAATGAAATGAAATGAAATGAAATGAAATAAAATGAAATGAAATGAAATGAAATGAAATGAAATGAAATGAAATGAAATGAAATGAAATGAAATGAAATGAAATGAAATGAAATGAAATGAAATGAAATGAAATGAAATGAAATGAAATGAAATGAAATGAAATGAAATGAAATGAAATGAAATGAAATGAAATGAAATGAAATGAAATGAAATGAAATGAAATGAAATGAAATGAAATGAAATGAAATGAAATGAAATGAAATGAAATGAAATGAAATGAAATGAAATAACTTCGGATTATTGTGACGAACTTCGGATAGTGACGTGACGAAATTCCGATTATCGTGAAGAACTTCGGATTATTGTGACGAACTTCGGATAGTGACGTGACGAACTTCGGATTATTGTGACGAACTTCGGATTATTGTGACGAACTTCGGATAGTGACGTGACGAAATTCGGATAATATCGACGAAATTCGGATAGTGACGTGACGAACTTCGGATAGTGCTGTAATGAATTTCGGATATTGACGTGATGAAAGTCGGATATTGACGTGATGAAATTTGCATATTGACGTAATTAAATTCGGATAATGACATAAAATGAAATGAACTAATGAAATGAAATGAAATGAAATGAAATGAAATGAAATGAAATGAAATGAAATGAAATGAAATGAAATGAAATGAAATGAAATGAAATGAAATGAAATGAAATGAAATGAAATGAAATGAAATGAAATGAAATGAAATGAAATGAAATGAAATGAAATGAAATGAAATGAAATGAAATGAAATGAAATGAAATGAAATGAAATGAAATGAAATGAAATGAAATGAAATGAAATGAAATGAAATGAAATGAAATGAAATGAAATGAAATGAAATGAAATGAAATGAAATGAAATGAAATGAAATGAAATGAAATGAAATGAAATGAAATGAAATGAAATGAAATGAAATGAAATGAAATGAAATGAAATGAAATGAAATGAAATGAAATGAAATGAAATGAAATGAAATGAAATGAAATGAAATGAAATGAAATGAAATGAAATGAAATGAAATGAAATGAAATGAAATGAAATGAAATGAAATGAAATGAAATGAAATGAAATGAAATGAAATGAAATGAAATGAAATGAAATGAAATGAAATGAAATGAAATGAAATGAAATGAAATGAAATGAAATGAAATGAAATGAAATGAAATGAAATGAAATGAAATGAAATGAAATGAAATGAAATGAAATGAAATGAAATGAAATGAAATGAAATGAAATGAAATGAAATGAAATGAAATGAAATGAAATGAAATGAAATGAAATGAAATGAAATGAAATGAAATGAAATGAAATGAAATGAAAAAAAAGAGATGAAATGAAATGAAATGAAATGAAATGAAATGAAATAACTTCGGATTATTGTGACGAACTTCGGATAGTGACGTGACGAAATTCCGATTATCGTGAAGAACTTCGGATTATTGTGACGAACTTCGGATAGTGACGTGACGAACTTCGGATTATTGTGACGAACTTCGGATTATTGTGACGAACTTCGGATAGTGACGTGACGAAATTCGGATAATATCGACGAAATTCGGATAGTGACGTGACGAACTTCGGATAGTGCTGTAATGAATTTCGGATATTGACGTGATGAAAGTCGGATATTGACGTGATGAAATTTGCATATTGACGTAATTAAATTCGGATAATGACATGAAATGAAATGAAATGAAATGAAATGAAATGAAATGAAATGAAATGAAATGAAATGAAATGAAATGAAATGAAATGAAATGAAATGAAATGAAATGAAATGAAATGAAATGAAATGAAATGAAATGAAATGAAATGAAATGAAATGAAATGAAATGAAATGAAATGAAATGAAATGAAATGAAATGAAATGAAATGAAATGAAATGAAATGAAATGAAATGAAATGAAATGAAATGAAATGAAATGAAATGAAATGAAATGAAATGAAATGAAATGAAATGAAATGAAATGAAATGAAATGAAATGAAATGAAATGAAATGAAATGAAATGAAATGAAATGAAATGAAATGAAATGAAATGAAATGAAATGAAATGAAATGAAATGAAATGAAATGAAATGAAATGAAATGAAATGAAATGAAATGAAATCAAATCAAATCAAATGAAATGAAATGAAATGAAATGAAATGAAATGAAATGAAATGAAATGAAATGAAATGAAATGAAATGAAATGAAATGAAATGAAATGAAATGAAATGAAATGAAATGAAATGAAATGAAATGAAATGAAATGAAATGAAATGAAATGAAATGAAATGAAATGAAATGAAATGAAATGAAATGAAATGAAATGAAATGAAATGAAATGAAATGAAATGAAATGAAATGAAATGAAATGAAATGAAATGAAATGAAATGAAATGAAATGAAATGAAATGAAATGAAATGAAATGAAATGAAATGAAATGAAATGAAATGAAATGAAATGAAATGAAATGAAATGAAATGAAATGAAATGAAATGAAATGAAATGAAATGAAATGAAATGAAATGAAATGAAATGAAATGAAATGAAATGAAATGAAATGAAATGAAATGAAATGAAATGAAATGAAATGAAATGAAATGAAATGAAATGAAATGAAATGAAATGAAATGAAATGAAATGAAATGAAATGAAATGAAATGAAATGAAATGAAATGAAATGAAATGAAATGAAATGAAATGAAATGAAATGAAATGAAATGAAATGAAATGAAATGAAATGAAATGAAATGAAATGAAATGAAATGAAATGAAATGAAATGAAATGAAATGAAATGAAATGAAATGAAATGAAATGAAATGAAATGAAATGAAATGAAATGAAATGAAATGAAATGAAATGAAATGAAATGAAATGAAATGAAATGAAATGAAATGAAATGAAATGAAATGAAATGAAATGAAATGAAATGAAATGAAATGAAATGAAATGAAATGAAATGAAATGAAATGAAATGAAATGAAATGAAATGAAATGAAATGAAATGAAATGAAATGAAATGAAATGAAATGAAATGAAATGAAATGAAATGAAATGAAATGAAATGAAATGAAATGAAATGAAATGAAATGAAATGAAATGAAATGAAATGAAATGAAATGAAATGAAATGAAATGAAATGAAATGAAATGAAATGAAATGAAATGAAATGAAATGAAATGAAATGAAATGAAATGAAATGAAATGAAATGAAATGAAATGAAATGAAATGAAATGAAATGAAATGAAATGAAATAACTTCGGATTATTGTGACGAACTTCGGACAGTGACGTGACGAAATTCGGATTATTGTGACGAACTTCGGATAGTGACGTGACGAACTTCGGATAGTGCTGTGACAAACTTCAGAAAATGACGTGACGAACTTCCGATTTTCGTGACGAACTTCGGATTATTGTGACGAACTTCGGATAGTGACGTGACGAACTTCGGATAATTGTGACGAACTTCGGATAGTGACGTGACGAAATTCGGAATATTGTGACGAACTTCGGATAGTGACGTGACGAACTTCGGATAGTGCTGTGACAAACTTCAGAAAATGACGTGACGAACTTCCGATTATCGTGACGAACTTTGGATTATTGTGACGAACTTCGGATAGTGACGTGACGAAATTCGGATAATTGTGACGAACTTCGGATATTGACGTGACGAACTTCGGATAGTGCTGTAATGAATTTCGGATATTGACGTGATGAAAGTCGGATATTGACGTGATGAAATTTGGATATTGACGTGATTAAATTTGGATAATGACGTAAAATGAAATGACATGACATGACATGACATGACATGACATGACATGACATGACATGAAATGAAATGAAATGAAATGAAATGAAATGAAATAAAATGAAATGAAATGAAATGAAATGAAATGAAATGAAATGAAATGAAATGAAATGAAATGAAATGAAATGAAATGAAATGAAATGAAATGAAATGAAATGAAATGAAATGAAATGAAATGAAATGAAATGAAATGAAATGAAATGAAATGAAATGAAATGAAATGAAATGAAATGAAATGAAATGAAATGAAATGAAATGAAATGAAATGAAATGAAATGAAATGAAATGAAATGAAATGAAATGAAATGAAATGAAATGAAATGAAATGAAATGAAATGAAATGAAATGAAATGAAATGAAATGAAATGAAATGAAATGAAATGAAATGAAATGAAATGAAATGAAATGAAATGAAATGAAATGAAATGAAATGAAATGAAATGAAATGAAATGAAATAACTTCGGATTATTGTGACGAACTTCGGACAGTGACGTGACGAAATTCGGATTATTGTGACGAACTTCGGATAGTGACGTGACGAACTTCGGATAGTGCTGTGACAAACTTCAGAAAATGACGTGACGAACTTCCGATTTTCGTGACGAACTTCGGATTATTGTGACGAACTTCGGATAGTGACGTTACGAAATTCGGATAATTGTGACGGAATTCGGATAGTGACGTGACGAACTTCGGATAATGACGTGACGAAATTCGGATAATTGTGACGAAATTCGGATAGTGACGTGACGAACTTCGGATATTGACGTGACGAACTTCGAATAGTGCTGTAATGAATTTCGGATATTGACGTGATGAAAATCGGATATTGACGTGATGAAATGAAATGAAATGAAATGAAATGAAATGAAATGAAATGAAATGAAATGAAATGAAATGAAATGAAATGAAATGAAATGAAATGAAATGAAATGAAATGAAATGAAATGAAATGAAATGAAATGAAATGAAATGAAATGAAATGAAATGAAATGAAATGAAATGAAATGAAATGAAATGAAATGAAATGAAATGAAATGAAATGAAATGAAATGAAATGAAATGAAATGAAATGAAATGAAATGAAATGAAATGAAATGAAATGAAATGAAATGAAATGAAATGAAATGAAATGAAATGAAATGAAATGAAATGAAATGAAATGAAATGAAATGAAATGAAATGAAATGAAATGAAATGAAATGAAATGAAATGAAATGAAATGAAATGAAATGAAATGAAATGAAATGAAATGAAATGAAATGAAATGAAATGAAATGAAATGAAATGAAATGAAATGAAATGAAATGAAATGAAATGAAATGAAATGAAATGAAATGAAATGAAATGAAATGAAATGAAATGAAATGAAATGAAATGAAATGAAATGAAATGAAATGAAATGAAATGAAATGAAATGAAATGAAATGAAATGAAATGAAATGAAATGAAATGAAATGAAATGAAATGAAATGAAATGAAATGAAATGAAATGAAATGAAATGAAATGAAATGAAATGAAATGAAATGAAATGAAATGAAATGAAATAACTTCGGATTATTGTGACGAACTTCGGACAGTGACGTGACGAAATTCGGATTATTGTGACGAACTTCGGATAGTGACGTGACGAACTTCGGATAGTGCTGTGACAAACTTCAGAAAATGACGTGACGAACTTCCGATTTTCGTGACGAACTTCGGATTATTGTGACGAACTTCGGATAGTGACGTGACGAACTTCGGATAATTGTGACGAACTTCGGATAGTGACGTGACGAAATTCGGAATATTGTGACGAACTTCGGATAGTGACGTGACGAACTTCGGATAGTGCTGTGACAAACTTCAGAAAATGACGTGACGAACTTCCGATTATCGTGACGAACTTTGGATTATTGTGACGAACTTCGGATAGTGACGTGACGAAATTCGGATAATTGTGACGAACTTCGGATATTGACGTGACGAACTTCGGATAGTGCTGTAATGAATTTCGGATATTGACGTGATGAAAGTCGGATATTGACGTGATGAAATTTGGATATTGACGTGATTAAATTTGGATAATGACGTAAAATGAAATGACATGACATGACATGACATGACATGACATGACATGACATGACATGAAATGAAATGAAATGAAATGAAATGAAATGAAATAAAATGAAATGAAATGAAATGAAATGAAATGAAATGAAATGAAATGAAATGAAATGAAATGAAATGAAATGAAATGAAATGAAATGAAATGAAATGAAATGAAATGAAATGAAATGAAATGAAATGAAATGAAATGAAATGAAATGAAATGAAATGAAATGAAATGAAATGAAATGAAATGAAATGAAATGAAATGAAATGAAATGAAATGAAATGAAATGAAATGAAATGAAATGAAATGAAATGAAATAACTTCGGATTATTGTGACGAACTTCGGATAGTGACGTGACGAAATTCCGATTATCGTGAAGAACTTCGGATTATTGTGACGAACTTCGGATAGTGACGTGACGAACTTCGGATTATTGTGACGAACTTCGGATTATTGTGACGAACTTCGGATAGTGACGTGACGAAATTCGGATAATATCGACGAAATTCGGATAGTGACGAACTTCGGATAGTGCTGTAATGAATTTCGGATATTGACGTGATGAAAGTCGGATATTGACGTGATGAAATTTGCATATTGACGTAATTAAATTCGGATAATGACATAAAATGAAATGAACTAATGAAATGAAATGAAATGAAATGAAATGAAATGAAATGAAATGAAATGAAATGAAATGAAATGAAATGAAATGAAATGAAATGAAATGAAATGAAATGAAATGAAATGAAATGAAATGAAATGAAATGAAATGAAATGAAATGAAATGAAATGAAATGAAATGAAATGAAATGAAATGAAATGAAATGAAATGAAATGAAATGAAATGAAATGAAATGAAATGAAATGAAATGAAATGAAATGAAATGAAATGAAATGAAATGAAATGAAATGAAATGAAATGAAATGAAATGAAATGAAATGAAATGAAATGAAATGAAATGAAATGAAATGAAATGAAATGAAATGAAATGAAATGAAATGAAATGAAATGAAATGAAATGAAATGAAATGAAATGAAATGAAATGAAATGAAATGAAATGAAATGAAATGAAATGAAATGAAATGAAATGAAATGAAATGAAATGAAATGAAATGAAATGAAATGAAATGAAATGAAATGAAATGAAATGAAATGAAATGAAATGAAATGAAATGAAATGAAATGAAATGAAATGAAATGAAATGAAATGAAATGAAATGAAATGAAATGAAATGAAATGAAATGAAATGAAATGAAATGAAATGAAATGAAATGAAATGAAATGAAATGAAATGAAATGAAATGAAATGAAATGAAATGAAATGAAATGAAATGAAATGAAATGAAATGAAATGAAATGAAATGAAATGAAATGAAATGAAAAAAAAGAGATGAAATGAAATGAAATGAAATGAAATGAAATGAAATAACTTCGGATTATTGTGACGAACTTCGGATAGTGACGTGACGAAATTCCGATTATCGTGAAGAACTTCGGATTATTGTGACGAACTTCGGATAGTGACGTGACGAACTTCGGATTATTGTGACGAACTTCGGATTATTGTGACGAACTTCGGATAGTGACGTGACGAAATTCGGATAATATCGACGAAATTCGGATAGTGACGTGACGAACTTCGGATAGTGCTGTAATGAATTTCGGATATTGACGTGATGAAAGTCGGATATTGACGTGATGAAATTTGCATATTGACGTAATTAAATTCGGATAATGACATAAAATGAAATGAAATGAAATGAAATGAAATGAAATGAAATGAAATGAAATGAAATGAAATGAAATGAAATGAAATGAAATGAAATGAAATGAAATGAAATGAAATGAAATGAAATGAAATGAAATGAAATGAAATGAAATGAAATGAAATGAAATGAAATGAAATGAAATGAAATGAAATGAAATGAAATGAAATGAAATGAAATGAAATGAAATGAAATGAAATGAAATGAAATGAAATGAAATGAAATGAAATGAAATGAAATGAAATGAAATGAAATGAAATGAAATGAAATGAAATGAAATGAAATGAAATGAAATGAAATGAAATGAAATGAAATGAAATGAAATGAAATGAAATGAAATGAAATGAAATGAAATGAAATGAAATGAAATGAAATGAAATGAAATGAAATGAAATGAAATGAAATGAAATGAAATGAAATGAAATGAAATGAAATGAAATGAAATGAAATGAAATGAAATGAAATGAAATGAAATGAAATGAAATGAAATGAAATGAAATGAAATGAAATGAAATGAAATGAAATGAAATGAAATGAAATGAAATGAAATGAAATGAAATGAAATGAAATGAAATGAAATGAAATGAAATGAAATGAAATGAAATGAAATGAAATGAAATGAAATGAAATGAAATGAAATGAAATGACACTTCGGATGATTGTGATGAACTTCGGATTATTGTGACGAACTTTGGATAGTGACGTAGCGAACTTCGGATTATTGTGACGAACTTCGGAAGGTGACGTGACGAAGTTCGGATAATTGTGACGGAATTCGGATAGTGAATTGACGTGACGATATTCGGATTATTGTTACGAACTTCGGATAGTGACGTCACGAAATTGGGATAATTGTGACGAAATTCGGATAGTGACGTGACGAACTTCGGATTATGACGTGACGAACTACGGATGACGCTGTGACAAACTTCGGATTATGCTGTGACGAACTTCGGATAATTAAGTGCCGAACTTCGAATAATGCTGTGACGAACTTCGGATAACGAAGTGACAAACTTCGGATTATGACGTGACGAACTTCGGATTATTGTGACGAACTTCGGATAGTGCTGTGACGAACTTCGGATAGTGACGTGACGAACTTCGGATTATTGTGACAAACTTCGGATAGTGCTGTGATGAACTTCGGATAGTGACGTGACGAAATTCGGATTCTTGTGACGAACTTCGGATAGTGACGTGACGAAATTCGGAGTATGCAGTGACGAACTTCGGATAAGGACGTGACGAACCTCGGATAGTGCTGTGACGAACTTCGGTTAATGACGTGACGAACTTCGGATAGTGCTGTGACGAACTCCGGATAGTGACGTCAAGAAATTCGGATAATTAAGACGAACTTTGGATTATCGTGACGAAGTTCGGAAAGTGACGTGACGAAGTTTGGATTCTTGTGACGAACTTCGGATAGTGACGTTACGAAATTCGGATAATTGTGACGGAATTCGGATAGTGACGTGACGAACTTCGGATAATGACGTGACGAAATTCGGATAATTGTGACGAAATTCGGATAGTGACGTGACGAACTTCGGATATTGACGTGACGAACTTCGAATAGTGCTGTAATGAATTTCGGATATTGACGTGATGAAAATCGGATATTGACGTGATGAAATGAAATGAAATGAAATGAAATGAAATGAAATGAAATGAAATGAAATGAAATGAAATGAAATGAAATGAAATGAAATGAAATGAAATGAAATGAAATGAAATGAAATGAAATGAAATGAAATGAAATGAAATGAAATGAAATGAAATGAAATGAAATGAAATGAAATGAAATGAAATGAAATGAAATGAAATGAAATGAAATGAAATGAAATGAAATGAAATGAAATGAAATGAAATGAAATGAAATGAAATGAAATGAAATGAAATGAAATGAAATGAAATGAAATGAAATGAAATGAAATGAAATGAAATGAAATGAAATGAAATGAAATGAAATGAAATGAAATGAAATGAAATGAAATGAAATGAAATGAAATGAAATGAAATGAAATGAAATGAAATGAAATGAAATGAAATGAAATGAAATGAAATGAAATGAAATGAAATGAAATGAAATGAAATGAAATAACTTCGGATTATTGTGACGAACTTCGGACAGTGACATGACGAAATTCGGATTATTGTGACGAACTTCGGATAGTGACGTGACGAACTTCGGATAGTGCTGTGACAAACTTCAGAAAATGACGTGACGAACTTCGGATTATTGTGACGAACTTCGGATTATTGTGACGAACTTCAGATAGTGACGTGACGAAATTCGGATAATAGTGACGAAATTCGGATAATTGTAACGAAATTCGGATAGTGACGTGACGAACTTCCAATTATTGTGACGAACTTCGGATTATTGTGACGAACTTCGGGTAGTGACGTGACGAAATTCGGATTATGCTGTGACGAACTTCCAATTATTGTGACGAACTTCGGATAATTGTAACGAAATTCGGATAGTGACGTGACGAGCTTCTAATTATTGTGACGAACTTCGGATAATTGTAACGAAATTCGGATAGTGACGTGACGAGCTTCTAATTATTGTGACGAACTTCGGATTTTTGTGACGAACTTCGGATAATGAATGAAATGAAATGAAATGAAATGAAATGAAATGAAATGAAATGAAATGAAATGAAATGAAATGAAATGAAATGAAATGAAATGAAATGAAATGAAATGAAATGAAATGAAATGAAATGAAATGAAATGAAATGAAATGAAATGAAATGAAATGAAATGAAATGAAATGAAATGAAATGAAATGAAATGAAATGAAATGAAATGAAATGAAATGAAATGAAATGAAATGAAATGAAATGAAATGAAATGAAATGAAATGAAATGAAATGAAATGAAATGAAATGAAATGAAATGAAATGAAATGAAATGAAATGAAATGAAATGAAATGAAATGAAATGAAATGAAATGAAATGAAATGAAATGAAATGAAATGAAATGAAATGAAATGAAATGAAATGAAATGAAATGAAATGAAATGAAATGAAATGAAATGAAATGAAATGAAATGAAATGAAATGAAATGAAATGAAATGAAATGAAATGAAATGAAATGAAATGAAATGAAATGAAATGAAATGAAATGAAATGAAATGAAATGAAATGAAATGAAATGAAATGAAATGAAATGAAATGAAATGAAATGAAATGAAATGAAATGAAATAACTTCGGATTATTGTGACGAACTTCGGACAGTGACATGACGAAATTCGGATTATTGTGACAAAATTCAGATAGTGACGTGACGAAATTCGGATTATTGTGACGAACTTCGGATAGTGACGTGTCGAACTTCAGTTTATTGTAACGAACTTCGGATAGTGACATTACGAAATTCGGATTATTTTGACGAAATTCGGATAAAGACGTGACAAACTTCGGATTGTTGTGACGAACTTCGGATATAGACGTGATGAACTTCGGATAGTGACGTGACGAACTTTGGATTATTGTGACGTACTTCGGATTATGCTGTGATGCGCTGAGATGAGATGAGATGAGATGAGATGAGATGAGATGAGATGAGATGAGATAAGATGAGATGAGATGAGATGAGATGAGATGAGATGAGATGAGATGAGATGAGATGAGATGAGATGAGATGAGATGAGATGAGATGAGATGAGATGAGATGAGATGAGATGAGATGAGATGAGATGAGATGAGATGAGATGAGATGAGATGAGATGAGATGAGATGAGATGAGATGAGATGAGATGAGATGAGATGAGATGAGATGAGATGAGATGAGATGAGATGAGATGAGATGAGATGAGATGAGATGAGATGAGATGAGATGAGATGAGATGAGATGAGATGAGATGAGATGAGATGAGATGAGATGAGATGAGATGAGATGAGATGAGATGAGATGAGATGAGATGAGATGAGATGAGATGAGATGAGATGAGATGAGATGAGATGAGATGAGATGAGATGAGATGAGATGAGATGAGATGAGATGAGATGAGATGAGATGAGATGAGATGAGATGAGATGAGATGAGATGAAATGAAATAAATTAACTTAGGATTATGCTGTGACGAACTTCGGAAAGTGCTGTGACGAACTTTGGAATATTGTGACGATTTTCGAATAGTGACGTGACGAAATTCGGATTATTGTGACGAACTTCGGATAGTGACGTGACGAACTTCGGATAGTGTTGTGACAAACTTCAGAAAATGACGTGACGAACTTCGGATTATCGTGACGAAATTCGGATTATTGTGACGAACTTCGGATAGTGACGTGACGAACTTCGGATTATTGTGACGAACTTCGGATTATTGTGACGAACTTCAGATAGTGACGTGACGAAATTCGGATAATAGTGACGAAATTCGGATAATTGTAACGAAATTCGGATAGTGACGTGACGAACTTCCAATTATTGTGACGAACTTCGGATTATTGTGACGAACTTCGGGTAGTGACGTGACGAAATTCGGATTATGCTGTGACGAACTTCCAATTATTGTGACGAACTTCGGATAATTGTAACGAAATTCGGATAGTGACGTGACGAGCTTCTAATTATTGTGACGAACTTCGGATAATTGTAACGAAATTCGGATAGTGACGTGACGAGCTTCTAATTATTGTGACGAACTTCGGATTTTTGTGACGAACTTCGGATAATGAAATGAAATGAAATGAAATGAAATGAAATGAAATGAAATGAAATGAAATGAAATGAAATGAAATGAAATGAAATGAAATGAAATGAAATGAAATGAAATGAAATGAAATGAAATGAAATGAAATGAAATGAAATGAAATGAAATGAAATGAAATGAAATGAAATGAAATGAAATGAAATGAAATGAAATGAAATGAAATGAAATGAAATGAAATGAAATGAAATGAAATGAAATGAAATGAAATGAAATGAAATGAAATGAAATGAAATGAAATGAAATGAAATGAAATGAAATGAAATGAAATGAAATGAAATGAAATGAAATGAAATGAAATGAAATGAAATGAAATGAAATGAAATGAAATGAAATGAAATGAAATGAAATGAAATGAAATGAAATGAAATGAAATGAAATGAAATGAAATGAAATGAAATGAAATGAAATGAAATGAAATGAAATGAAATGAAATGAAATGAAATGAAATGAAATGAAATGAAATGAAATGAAATGAAATGAAATGAAATGAAATGAAATGAAATGAAATGAAATGAAATGAAATGAAATGAAATGAAATGAAATGAAATGAAATGAAATGAAATGAAATGAAATGAAATGAAATGAAATGAAATGAAATGAAATGAAATGAAATGAAATGAAATGAAATGAAATGAAATGAAATGAAATGAAATGAAATGAAATGAAATGAAATGAAATGAAATGAAATGAAATGAAATGAAATGAAATGAAATGAAATGAAATGAAATGAAATGAAATGAAATGAAATGAAATGAAATGAAATGAAATGAAATGAAATGAAATGAAATGAAATGAAATGAAATGAAATGAAATGAAATGAAATGAAATGAAATGAAATGAAATGAAATGAAATGAAATGAAATGAAATGAAATGAAATGAAATGAAATGAAATGAAATGAAATGAAATGAAATGAAATGAAATGAAATGAAATGAAATGAAATGAAATGAAATGAAATGAAATGAAATGAAATGAAATGAAATGAAATGAAATGAAATGAAATGAAATGAAATGAAATAACTTCGGATTATTGTGACGAACTTCGGATAGTGACGTGACGAAATTCCGATTATCGTGAAGAACTTCGGATTATTGTGACGAACTTCGGATAGTGACGTGACGAACTTCGGATTATTGTGACGAACTTCGGATTATTGTGACGAACTTCGGATAGTGACGTGACGAAATTCGGATAATATCGACGAAATTCGGATAGTGACGTGACGAACTTCGGATAGTGCTGTAATGAATTTCGGATATTGACGTGATGAAAGTCGGATATTGACGTGATGAAATTTGCATATTGACGTAATTAAATTCGGATAATGACATTAAATGAAATGACATGACATGACATGAAATGAAATGAACTGAAATGAAATGAAATGAAATGAAAATGAAATGAAATGAAATGAAATGAAATGAAATGAAATGAAATGAAATGAAATGAAATGAAATGAAATGAAATGAAATGAAATGAAATGAAATGAAATGAAATGAAATGAAATGAAATGAAATGAAATGAAATGAAATGAAATGAAATGAAATGAAATGAAATGAAATGAAATGAAATGAAATGAAATGAAATGAAATGAAATGAAATGAAATGAAATGAAATGAAATGAAATGAAATGAAATGAAATGAAATGAAATGAAATGAAATGAAATGAAATGAAATGAAATGAAATGAAATGAAATGAAATGAAATGAAATGAAATGAAATGAAATGAAATGAAATGAAATGAAATGAAATGAAATGAAATGAAATGAAATGAAATGAAATGAAATGAAATGAAATGAAATGAAATGAAATGAAATGAAATGAAATGAAATGAAATGAAATGAAATGAAATGAAATGAAATGAAATGAAATGAAATGAAATGAAATGAAATGAAATGAAATGAAATGAAATGAAATGAAATGAAATGAAATGAAATGAAATGAAATGAAATGAAATGAAATGAAATGAAATGAAATGAAATGAAATGAAATGAAATGAAATGAAATGAAATGAAATGAAATGAAATGAAATTAAATGAAATTAAATGAAATTAAATGAAATTAAATGAAATTAAATGAAATTAAATGAAATTAAATGAAATTAAATGAAATTAAATGAAATGAAATTAAATGAAATTAAATGAAATTAAATGAAATTAAATGAAATTAAATGAAATTAAATGAAATTAAATGAAATGAAATTAAATGAAATTAAATGAAATTAAATGAAATTAAATGAAATGAAATGAAATGAAATTGTGACGGACTTCGGATTATTGTGACGAACTTCGGATAGTGACGTGACGAAATTCGGATAATTGTGATGAAATTCGGATAGTGACGTGACAAACTTCGGATATTGACGTGACGAAATTCGGAAAATTAAGAAGAAATTCGGAAAGTGACGTGAAGAACTTCGGATTATTGTGACGAACTCCGGATAGTGACGTCACGAAATTGGGATAAGTGTAACGAACTTCGGGTAGAAACGTGACGAAATTCGGATAATTAAGACGAACTTCTGATTATTGTGACAAACTTCGGAAAAAGACGTAACAAAGTTCGGAAAACTGTGACGAAATTCGGATAGTGACGTGACGAACTTTGGATTATGACGTGACGAAATTCGAATAATTGTGACGAACTTCGGATTATTGTAACGAACTTCGTATAAGGACGTGACGAACTTCGGATAGTGCTGTGACGAACTTCGGACAATGACGTGACGAAATTCGGATAATTGTGACGGAATTCGGATAGTGAATTAACGTGACGAACTTCGGATTGTTGTGACGAACTCTGGATAGTGACGTAACGAAATTGGGATAATTGTGACGAAATTCGGATAGTGACGTGACGAACTTCGGATTATGACGTGACGAACTTCGGATTATTGTGACGAACTTCGGATAGTGACGTGACGAACTTCGGATTATTGTGACGAACTTCGGATAGTGACGTGACGAAATTCGGATGATTGTGGCGAAGTTCGTATAGTGACGTGACGAACTCCGGATAGTGACAAGACGAACTTCGGATGATGACGTGACGAACTTCGAATAGTGCTGTAATGAATTTCGGATATTGACGTGATGAAAATCGGATATTGACGTTATGAAATGAAATGAAATGAAATGAAAATAATGAAATGAAATGAAATGAAATGAAATGAAATGAAATGAAATGAAATGAAATGAAATGAAATGAAATGAAATGAAATGAAATGAAATGAAATGAAATGAAATGAAATGAAATGAAATGAAATGAAATGAAATGAAATGAAATGAAATGAAATGAAATGAAATGAAATGAAATGAAATGAAATGAAATGAAATGAAATGAAATGAAATGAAATGAAATGAAATGAAATGAAATGAAATGAAATGAAATGAAATGAAATGAAATGAAATGAAATGAAATGAAATGAAATGAAATGAAATGAAATGAAATGAAATGAAATGAAATGAAATGAAATGAAATGAAATGAAATGAAATGAAATGAAATGAAATGAAATGAAATGAAATGAAATGAAATGAAATGAAATGAAATGAAATGAAATGAAATGAAATGAAATGAAATGAAATGAAATGAAATGAAATGAAATGAAATGAAATGAAATGAAATGAAATGAAATGAAATGAAATGAAATGAAATGAAATGAAATGAAATGAAATGAAATGAAATGAAATGAAATGAAATGAAATGAAATGAAATGAAATGAAATGAAATGAAATGAAATGAAATGAAATGAAATGAAATGAAATGAAATGAAATGAAATGAAATGAAATGAAATGAAATGAAATGAAATGAAATGAAATGAAATGAAATGAAATGAAATGAAATGAAATGAAATGAAATGAAATGAAATGAAATGAAATGAAATGAAATGAAATGAAATGAAATGAAATGAAATGAAATGAAATGAAATGAAATGAAATGAAATGAAATGAAATGAAATGAAATGAAATGAAATGAAATGAAATGAAATGAAATGAAATGAAATGAAATGAAATGAAATGAAATGAAATGAAATGAAATGAAATGAAATGAAATGAAATGAAATGAAATGAAATGAAATGAAATGAAATGAAATGAAATGAAATGAAATGAAATAAATGAAATGAAATGAAATGAAATGAAATGAAATGAAATGAAATGAAATGAAATGAAATGAAATGAAATGAAATGAAATGAAATGAAATGAAAAAAAAGAGATGAAATGAAATGAAATGAAATGAAATGAAATGAAATAACTTCGGATTATTGTGACGAACTTCGGATAGTGACGTGACGAAATTCCGATTATCGTGAAGAACTTCGGATTATTATGACGAACTTCGGATAGTGACGTGACGAACTTCGGATTATTGTGACGAACTTCGGATTATTGTGACGAACTTCGGATAGTGACGTGACGAAATTCGGATAATATCGACGAAATTCGGATAGTGACGTGACGAACTTCGGATAGTGCTGTAATGAATTTCGGATATTGACGTGATGAAAGTCGGATATTGACGTGATGAAATTTGCATATTGACGTAATTAAATTCGGATAATGACATAAAATGAAATGAACTGAAATGAAATGAAATGAAATGAAATGAAATGAAATGAAATGAAATGAAATGAAATGAAATGAAATGAAATGAAATGAAATGAAATGAAATGAAATGAAATGAAATGAAATGAAATGAAATGAAATGAAATGAAATGAAATGAAATGAAATGAAATGAAATGAAATGAAATGAAATGAAATGAAATGAAATGAAATGAAATGAAATGAAATGAAATGAAATGAAATGAAATGAAATGAAATGAAATGAAATGAAATGAAATGAAATGAAATGAAATGAAATGAAATGAAATGAAATGAAATGAAATGAAATGAAATGAAATGAAATGAAATGAAATGAAATGAAATGAAATGAAATGAAATGAAATGAAATGAAATGAAATGAAATGAAATGAAATGAAATGAAATGAAATGAAATGAAATGAAATGAAATGAAATGAAATGAAATGAAATGAAATGAAATGAAATGAAATGAAATGAAATGAAATGAAATGAAATGAAATGAAATGAAATGAAATGAAATGAAATGAAATGAAATGAAATGAAATGAAATGAAATGAAATGAAATGAAATGAAATGAAATGAAATGAAATGAAATGAAATGAAATGAAATGAAATGAAATGAAATGAAATGAAATGAAATGAAATGAAATGAAATGAAATGAAATGAAATGAAATGAAATGAAATGAAATGAAATGAAATGAAATGAAATGAAATGAAATGAAATGAAATGAAATGAAATGAAATGAAATGAAATGAAATGAAATGAAATGAAATGAAATGAAATGAAATGAAATGAAATGAAATGAAATGAAATGAAATGAAATGAAATGAAATGAAATGAAATGAAATGAAATGAAATGAAATGAAATGAAATGAAATGACACTTCGGATGATTGTGATGAACTTCGGATTATTGTGACGAACTTTGGATAGTGACGTAGCGAACTTCGGATTATTGTGACGAACTTCGGAAGGTGACGTGACGAAGTTCGGATAATTGTGACGGAATTCGGATAGTGAATTGACGTGACGATATTCGGATTATTGTTACGAACTTCGGATAGTGACGTCACGAAATTGGGATAATTGTGACGAAATTCGGATAGTGACGTGACGAACTTCGGATTATGACGTGACGAACTACGGATGACGCTGTGACAAACTTCGGATTATGCTGTGACGAACTTCGGATAATAAAGTGCCGAACTTCTTGTAATGCTGTGACGAAATTCGGATAATGACGTGACAAACTTCGGATTATGACGTGACGAACTTCGGATTATTGTGACGAACTTCGGATAGTGCTGTGACGAACTTCGGATAGTGACGTGACGAACTTCGGATTATTGTGACAAACTTCGGATAGTGCTGTGATGAACTTCGGATAGTGACGTGACGAAATTCGGATTCTTGTGACGAACTTCGGATAGTGACGTGACGAAATTCGGAGTATGCAGTGACGAACTTCGGATAAGGACGTGACGAACCTCGGATAGTGCTGTGACGAACTTCAGTTAATGACGTGACGAACTTCGGATAGTGCTGTGACGAACTCCGGATAGTGACGTCAAGAAATTCGGATAATTAAGACGAACTTTGGATTATCGTGACGAAGTTCGGAAAGTGACGTGACGAAGTTTGGATTCTTGTGACGAACTTCGGATAGTGACGTTACGAAATTCGGATAATTGTGACGGAATTCGGATAGTGACGTGACGAACTTCGGATAATGACGTGACGAAATTCGGATAATTGTGACGAAATTCGGATAGTGACGTGACGAACTTCGGATATTGACGTGACGAACTTCGAATAGTGCTGTAATGAATTTCGGATATTGACGTGATGAAAATCGGATATTGACGTGATGAAATGAAATGAAATGAAATGAAATGAAATGAAATGAAATGAAATGAAATGAAATGAAATGAAATGAAATGAAATGAAATGAAATGAAATGAAATGAAATGAAATGAAATGAAATGAAATGAAATGAAATGAAATGAAATGAAATGAAATGAAATGAAATGAAATGAAATGAAATGAAATGAAATGAAATGAAATGAAATGAAATGAAATGAAATGAAATGAAATGAAATGAAATGAAATGAAATGAAATGAAATGAAATGAAATGAAATGAAATGAAATGAAATGAAATGAAATGAAATGAAATGAAATGAAATGAAATGAAATGAAATGAAATGAAATGAAATGAAATGAAATGAAATGAAATGAAATGAAATGAAATGAAATGAAATGAAATGAAATGAAATGAAATGAAATGAAATGAAATGAAATGAAATGAAATGAAATGAAATGAAATGAAATGAAATGAAATGAAATGAAATGAAATGAAATGAAATGAAATGAAATGAAATGAAATGAAATGAAATGAAATGAAATGAAATGAAATGAAATGAAATGAAATGAAATGAAATGAAATGAAATGAAATGAAATGAAATGAAATGAAATGAAATGAAATGAAATGAAATGAAATGAAATGAAATGAAATGAAATGAAATGAAATGAAATAACTTCGGATTATTGTGACGAACTTCGGACAGTGACATGACGAAATTCGGATTATTGTGACGAACTTCGGATAGTGACGTGACGAACTTCGGATAGTGCTGTGACAAACTTCAGAAAATGACGTGACGAACTTCGGATTATTGTGACGAACTTCGGATTATTGTGACGAACTTCAGATAGTGACGTGACGAAATTCGGATAATAGTGACGAAATTCGGATAATTGTAACGAAATTCGGATAGTGACGTGACGAACTTCCAATTATTGTGACGAACTTCGGATTATTGTGACGAACTTCGGGTAGTGACGTGACGAAATTCGGATTATGCTGTGACGAACTTCCAATTATTGTGACGAACTTCGGATAATTGTAACGAAATTCGGATAGTGACGTGACGAGCTTCTAATTATTGTGACGAACTTCGGATAATTGTAACGAAATTCGGATAGTGACGTGACGAGCTTCTAATTATTGTGACGAACTTCGGATTTTTGTGACGAACTTCGGATAATGAATGAAATGAAATGAAATGAAATGAAATGAAATGAAATGAAATGAAATGAAATGAAATGAAATGAAATGAAATGAAATGAAATGAAATGAAATGAAATGAAATGAAATGAAATGAAATGAAATGAAATGAAATGAAATGAAATGAAATGAAATGAAATGAAATGAAATGAAATGAAATGAAATGAAATGAAATGAAATGAAATGAAATGAAATGAAATGAAATGAAATGAAATGAAATGAAATGAAATGAAATGAAATGAAATGAAATGAAATGAAATGAAATGAAATGAAATGAAATGAAATGAAATGAAATGAAATGAAATGAAATGAAATGAAATGAAATGAAATGAAATGAAATGAAATGAAATGAAATGAAATGAAATGAAATGAAATGAAATGAAATGAAATGAAATGAAATGAAATGAAATGAAATGAAATGAAATGAAATGAAATGAAATGAAATGAAATGAAATGAAATGAAATGAAATGAAATGAAATGAAATGAAATGAAATGAAATGAAATGAAATGAAATGAAATGAAATGAAATGAAATGAAATGAAATGAAATGAAATGAAATGAAATGAAATGAAATGAAATGAAATGAAATGAAATGAAATGAAATGAAATGAAATGAAATGAAATGAAATGAAATGAAATGAAATGAAATGAAATGAAATGAAATGAAATGAAATGAAATGAAATGAAATGAAATGAAATGAAATGAAATGAAATGAAATGAAATGAAATGAAATGAAATGAAATGAAATGAAATGAAATGAAATGAAATGAAATGAAATGAAATGAAATGAAATGAAATGAAATGAAATGAAATGAAATGAAATGAAATGAAATGAAATGAAATGAAATGAAATGAAATGAAATGAAATGAAATGAAATGAAATGAAATGAAATGAAAAAAAAGAGATGAAATGAAATGAAATGAAATGAAATGAAATGAAATAACTTCGGATTATTGTGACGAACTTCGGATAGTGACGTGACGAAATTCCGATTATCGTGAAGAACTTCGGATTATTGTGACGAACTTCGGATAGTGACGTGACGAACTTCGGATTATTGTGACGAACTTCGGATTATTGTGACGAACTTCGGATAGTGACGTGACGAAATTCGGATAATATCGACGAAATTCGGATAGTGACGTGACGAACTTCGGATAGTGCTGTAATGAATTTCGGATATTGACGTGATGAAAGTCGGATATTGACGTGATGAAATTTGCATATTGACGTAATTAAATTCGGATAATGACATAAAATGAAATGAACTGAAATGAAATGAAATGAAATGAAATGAAATGAAATGAAATGAAATGAAATGAAATGAAATGAAATGAAATGAAATGAAATGAAATGAAATGAAATGAAATGAAATGAAATGAAATGAAATGAAATGAAATGAAATGAAATGAAATGAAATGAAATGAAATGAAATGAAATGAAATGAAATGAAATGAAATGAAATGAAATGAAATGAAATGAAATGAAATGAAATGAAATGAAATGAAATGAAATGAAATGAAATGAAATGAAATGAAATGAAATGAAATGAAATGAAATGAAATGAAATGAAATGAAATGAAATGAAATGAAATGAAATGAAATGAAATGAAATGAAATGAAATGAAATGAAATGAAATGAAATGAAATGAAATGAAATGAAATGAAATGAAATGAAATGAAATGAAATGAAATGAAATGAAATGAAATGAAATGAAATGAAATGAAATGAAATGAAATGAAATGAAATGAAATGAAATGAAATGAAATGAAATGAAATGAAATGAAATGAAATGAAATGAAATGAAATGAAATGAAATGAAATGAAATGAAATGAAATGAAATGAAATGAAATGAAATGAAATGAAATGAAATGAAATGAAATGAAATGAAATGAAATGAAATGAAATGAAATGAAATGAAATGAAATGAAATGAAATGACACTTCGGATGATTGTGATGAACTTCGGATTATTGTGACGAACTTTGGATAGTGACGTAGCGAACTTCGGATTATTGTGACGAACTTCGGAAGGTGACGTGACGAAGTTCGGATAATTGTGACGGAATTCGGATAGTGAATTGACGTGACGATATTCGGATTATTGTTACGAACTTCGGATAGTGACGTCACGAAATTGGGATAATTGTGACGAAATTCGGATAGTGACGTGACGAACTTCGGATTATGACGTGACGAACTACGGATGACGCTGTGACAAACTTCGGATTATGCTGTGACGAACTTCGGATAATTAAGTGCCGAACTTCGAATAATGCTGTGACGAACTTCGGATAACGAAGTGACAAACTTCGGATTATGACGTGACGAACTTCGGATTATTGTGACGAACTTCGGATAGTGCTGTGACGAACTTCGGATAGTGACGTGACGAACTTCGGATTATTGTGACAAACTTCGGATAGTGCTGTGATGAACTTCGGATAGTGACGTGACGAAATTCGGATTCTTGTGACGAACTTCGGATAGTGACGTGACGAAATTCGGAGTATGCAGTGACGAACTTCGGATAAGGACGTGACGAACCTCGGATAGTGCTGTGACGAACTTCGGTTAATGACGTGACGAACTTCGGATAGTGCTGTGACGAACTCCGGATAGTGACGTCAAGAAATTCGGATAATTAAGACGAACTTTGGATTATCGTGACGAAGTTCGGAAAGTGACGTGACGAAGTTTGGATTCTTGTGACGAACTTCGGATAGTGACGTTACGAAATTCGGATAATTGTGACGGAATTCGGATAGTGAATTGACGTGACGAAATTCGGATTATTGTTACGAACTTCGGATAGTGACGTCACGAAATTGGGATAATTGTGACGAAATTCGGATAGTGACGTGACGAACTTCGGATTATGACGTGACGAACTTCGGATGACGCTGTGACGAACTTCGGATTATGTTGTGACGAACTTCAATTAATTAAGTGCCGAACTTCGAATAATGCTGTGACGAACTTCGGATAATGACGTGACAAACTTCGGATTATGACGTGACGAACTTCGGATTTTTGTGACGAACTTCGGAATATTGTGACGAACTTCGGATAGCGACGTGACGAAATTCGGATAATTGTGACAAACTTCGGATAGTGCTGTGACGATCTTCGGATAGTGACGTGACGAACCTCGGATTATTTAGACGAACTTCGGATTATGACGTGACAAAATTCGGATTCTTGTGACGAACTTCGGATAGTGACGTGACGAAATTCGGATTCTTGTGACGAACTTCGGATAGTGACGTGACGAAATTCGGAGTATGCAGTGACGAACTTCGGATAAGGACGTGACGAACCTCGGATAGTGCTGTGACGAACTTCGGTTAATGACGTGACGAACTTCGGATAGTGCTGTGACGAACTCCGGATAGTGACGTCAAGAAATTCGGATAATTAAGACGAACTTTGGATTATCGTGACGAAGTTCGGAAAGTGACGTGACGAAGTTTGGATTCTTGTGACGAACTTCAGATAGTGACGTTACGAAATTCGGATAATTGTGACGGAATTCGGATAGTGAATTGACGTGACGAAATTCGGATTATTGTTACGAACTTCGGATAGTGACGTCACGAAATTGGGATAATTGTGACGAAATTCGGATAGTGACGTGACGAACTTCGGATTATGACGTGACGAACTTCGGATGACGCTGTGACGAACTTCGGATTATGCTGTGACGAACTTCGGATAATTAAGTGCCGAACTTCGAATAATGCTGTGACGAACTTCGGATAAGGACGTGACGAACCTCGGATAGTGCTGTGACGAACTTCGGTTAATGACGTGACGAACTTCGGATAGTGCTGTGACGAACTCCGGATAGTGACGTCAAGAAATTCGGATAATTAAGACGAACTTTGGATTATCGTGACGAAGTTCGGAAAGTGACGTGACGAAGTTTGGATTCTTGTGACGAACTTCAGATAGTGACGTTACGAAATTCGGATAATTGTGACGGAATTCGGATAGTGAATTGACGTGACGAAATTCGGATTATTGTTACGAACTTCGGATAGTGACGTCACGAAATTGGGATAATTGTGACAAAATTCGGATAGTGACGTGACGAACTTCGGACAATGACGTGACGAAATTCGGATAATTGTGAACTTCGGATAGTGCTGTGACGAACTTCGGATAGTGACGTGACGAAATTCGGATTCTTGTTACGAATTTCGGATAGTGACGTCACGAAATTGGGATAATTGTGACGAAATTCGGAAAGTGACGTGACGAACTTCGGATTATGACGTGACGAACTTCGGATGACGCTGTGACGTACTTCAGATTATGCTGTGACGAGCTTCGGATAATTAAGTGCCAAACTTCGAATAATGCTGTGACGAACTTCGGATAATGACGTGACAAACTTCGGATTATGACGTGACGAACTTCAGATTATTGTGACGAACTTCGGATAGTGCTGTGACGAACTTCGGATAGTGACGTGACGAACTTCGGATTATTGTGACGAACTTCGGATAGTGCTGTGACGAACTTCGGATAGTAACGTGACGAAATTCGGATTCTTGTGACAAACTTCGGATAGTGACGTGACGAAATTCGGAGTTTGCAGTGACGAACTTCGGATAAGGACGTGACGAACCTCGGATAGTGCTGTGACGAACTTCGGTTAATGACGTGACGAACTTCGGATAGAGCTGTGACGAACTCCGGATAGTGACGTCAAGAAATTCGGATAATTAAGACGAACTTTGGATTATCGTGACGAAGTTCGGAAAGTGACGTGACGAAGTTTGGATTTTTGTGACGAACTTCGGATAGTGACGTTACGAAATTCGGATAATTGTGACGGAATTCGGATAGTGAATTGACGTGACTAAATTCGGATTATTGTTACGAACTTCGGATAGTGACGTCACGAATTTGGGATAATTGTGACGAAATTCGGATAGTGACGTGACGAACTTCGGATTATGACGTGACGAACTTATGATGACGCTGTGACGAACTTCGGATTATGCTGTGACGAACTTCGGATAATTAAGTGCCGAAATTCGAATAATGCTGTGACGAACTTCGGATAATGACGTGACAAACTTCGGATTATGACGTGACGAACTTCGGATTTTTGTGACGAACTTCGGAATATTGTGACGATCTTCGGATAGCGACGTGACGAAATTCGGATAATTGTGACGAAATTCGGATAGTGACGTGACGAACTTCGGATAGTAACGTGACGAACCTCGGATTATTGAGACGAACTTCGGATTGTGACGTGACAAAATTTGGATTCTTGTGACGAACTTCGGATAGTGCTGTGACGAACTTCGGATAGTGACGTGACGAACCTCGGATTATTGATTCGAACTTCGGATTCTGACGTGACAAAATTCGGATTCTTGTGACGAACTTCGGATAGTGACGTGACAAAATTCGGATTATGCAGTGACGAACTTCGTATAAGGACGTGACGAAATTCGGATAATTGTGACGGAATTCGGATAGTGAATTAACGTGACGAACTTCGGATTGTTGTGACGAACTCTGGATAGTGACGTTACGAAATTGGGATAATTGTGACGAAATTCGGATAGTGACGTGACGAACTTCGGATTATGACGTGACGAACTTCGGATTATTGTGACGAACTTCGGATAGTGACGTGACGAACTTCGGATTATTGTGACGAACTTCGGATAGTGACGTGACGAAATTCGGATGATTGTGGCGAAGTTCGTATAGTGACGTGACGAACTCCGGATAGTGACAAGACGAACTTCGGATGATGACGTGATGACGTGCCGTGACGAAATAAAATGAAATAAAATGAAATAAAATGAAATGAAATGAAATGAAATGAAATGAAATGAAATGAAATGAAATGAAATGAAATGAAATGAAATGAAATGAAATGAAATGAAATGAAATGAAATGAAATGAAATGAAATGAAATGAAATGAAATGAAATGAAATGAAATGAAATGAAATGAAATGAAATGAAATGAAATGAAATGAAATGAAATGAAATGAAATGAAATGAAATGAAATGAAATGAAATGAAATGAAATGAAATGAAATGAAATGAAATGAAATGAAATGAAATGAAATGAAATGAAATGAAATGAAATGAAATGAAATGAAATGAAATGAAATGAAATGAAATGAAATGAAATGAAATGAAATGAAATGAAATGAAATGAAATGAAATGAAATGAAATGAAATGAAATGAAATGAAATGAAATGAAATGAAATGAAATGAAATGAAATGAAATGAAATGAAATGAAATGAAATGAAATGAAATGAAATGAAATGAAATGAAATGAAATGAAATGAAATGAAATGAAATGAAATGAAATGAAATGAAATGAAATGAAATGAAATGAAATGAAATGAAATGAAATGAAATGAAATGAAATGAAATGAAATGAAATGAAATGAAATGAAATGAAATGAAATGAAATGAAATGAAATGAAATGAAATGAAATGAAATGAAATGAAATGAAATGAAATGAAATGAAATGAAATGAAATGAAATGAAATGAAATGAAATGAAATGAAATGAAATGAAATGAAATGAAATGAAATGAAATGAAATGAAATGAAATGAAATGAAATGAAATGAAATGAAATGAAATGAAATGAAATGAAATGAAATGAAATGAAATGAAATGAAATGAAATGAAATGAAATGAAATGAAATGAAATGAAATGAAATGAAATGAAATGAAATGAAATGAAATGAAATGAAATGAAATGAAATGAAATGAAATGAAATGAAATGAAATGAAATGAAATGAAATGAAATGAAATGAAATGAAATGAAATGAAATGAAATGAAATGAAATGTAATGTAATGTAATGAAATGAAATGAAATGAAATGAAATGAAATGAAATGAAATGAAATGAAATGAAATGAAATGAAATGAAATGAAATGAAATGAAATGAAATGAAATGAAATGAAATGAAATGAAATGAAATGAAATGAAATGAAATGAAATGAAATGAAATGAAATGAAATGAAATGAAATGAAATGAAATGAAATGAAATGAAATGAAATGAAATGAAATGAAATGAAATGAAATGAAATGAAATGAAATGAAATGAAATGAAATGAAATAACTTCGGATTATTGTGACGAACTTCGGACAGTGACGTGACGAAATTCGGATTATTGTGACGAACTTCGGATAGTGACGTGACGAACTTCGGATAGTGCTGTGACGGATAGTCACGTGACGAAATTCGGATTCTTGTGACGAACTTTGGATAGTGACGTGACGAAATTCGGAGTATGCAGTGACGATCTTCAGATAAGGACGTGACGAACCTCGGATAGTGCTGTGACGAACTTCGGTTAATGACGTGACGAACTTCGGATAGTGCTGTGACGAACTCCGGATAGTGACGTCAAGAAATTCGGATAATTAAGACGAACTTTGGATTATCGTGACGAAGTTCGGAAAGTGACGTGACGAAGTTTGGATTCTTGTGACGAACTTCAGATAGTGACGTTACGAAATTCGGATAATTGTGACGGAATTCGGATAGTGAATTGACGTGACGAAATTCGGATTATTGTTACGAACTTCGGATAGTGACGTCACGAAATTGGGATAATTGTGACGAAATTCGGATAGTGACGTGACGAACTTCGGATTATGACGTGACGAACTTCGGATGACGCTGTGACGAACTTCGGATTATGCTGTGACGAACTTCGGATAATTAAGTGCCGAACTTCGAATAATGCTGTGACGAACTTCGGATAATGACGTGACAAACTTCGGATTATGACGTGACGAACTTCGGATTTTTGTGACGAACTTCGGAATATTGTGACGAACTTCGGATAGCGACGTGACGAAATTCGGATAATTGTGAGGAAATTCGGGTAGTGACGTGACGAACTTCGGATAGTAACGTGACGAACCTCAGATTATTGAGACGAACTTCGGATTGTGACGTGACAAAATTCGGATTCTTGTGACGAACTTCGGATAGTGCTGTGACGAACTTCGGATAGTGACGTGACGAACCTCGGATTATTGAGACGAACTTCGGATTGTGACGTGACAAAATTCGGATTCTTGTGACGAACTTCGGATAGTGACGTGACAAAATTCGGATTATGCAGTGACGAACTTCGTATAAGGACGTGACGAACTTCGTATAGTGCTGTGACAAACTTCGGACAATGACGTGACGAAATTCGGATAATTGTGACGGAATTCGGATAGTGAATTAACGTGACGAACTTCGGATTATTGTGACGAACTCCGGATAGTGACGTCACGAAATTGGGAAAATTGTGACGAAATTCGGATACTAACGTGACGAACTTCGGATTATGACCTGACGAACTTCGGATTATTGTGACGAACTTCGGATAGTGACGTGACGAACTTCGGATTATTGTGACGAACTTCGGATAGTGACGTGACGAACTTCGGATGACGCTGTGACGAACTTTGGATAATGCTGTGACGAACTTCGGATAAATAAGTGCCGAATTTC